>JALGBA010001265.1:312500-386187 GCA_023970755.1 Azemiops feae
TTAACAAGAAAGGAAATAAATGGGTCTACGAGGGTTAGAAACACACTTATTGTCTGGTCTTCTGCCTTTGTATAATTCTTAAAGAAGAGCATCAGAAATAACCAAGTGTGGAAAAGGCTGTGATTTTTGTAAATCAACTGTTATTTGTTCCTAATAAGATAAGCAGAAAGATGTAAACTAGTTCTGTGAATTTCCTTGAAAGTGAATTTGGGCATGTTAGACTTTACAGTGGATTGAACATTAGCAATGAAGTTTGCTACTATCTCTCTGGAGTCAAATCCATGCAACAATAACTCCTGGAAAGAACAATACAAAATACGCTACACAACAGCAATACTTATATTTACCAAGAGATGTGTAATCAGGGATCTTTATGTGTGAATGAAAGCGGACAATTTATTATCATGTAAGTTAAAAGAAGCAGAGAAAGCTTTCACACATTATCTAAAGTTACAAATGTTTACCCTGTTATATTTTCTACACATTTAAAAAAAAAACAACTGGCTGCAGTACTATTCCAATGGGGAGGGCGGGAGATTTGCTAGTTCTTTTTCTTAATAATTCACAATCTCTGTTCAGCACTACAGGCTTTTGAACATCAAATGCTCAAAACCTTTTATTTGATGAATGTTTTCCTTCTGTTTTTTTATTAGATTCAATTTAAAAAGAAAATACCAACTTCAAATCCTTTCCACCTCATTTATGAACAAAGTTGTGAAATTTGATAAGTTCTTATCAATAATCAATTAAGGGTGGGGTTTTTTTTAATCCTTTCATTCTGTATTCCAGTCTTGTTACCCCTTAAAGAAGCCTGGCTGAAAGAAATGATAAAGTCACCTGAAAATAAATGGAGACTGCTATCGCTGGAGCTATCAATCTCCAAAGCTGCATTAAAATAAAAGACATTCCAAAATGAAAACTGACATTTTTGTTTTATTGCCTGCCATTTTAAATCCTAGATATTAGATTTTATGAAGCACAGATTGCAAGCTTCCAGTGACCACACAGTGTAGGATCTAAAATTGCTTCACCAATACCAATACTATTCCTGAACAAAATAATTTATTCTGTCAGGATGTGGCCAAGAGCACTAGTAGCCATACCAGTATCTATCTGCCAGAGAAGAAACTCCAAGGATGGCTGTCTAGTCAGCTGTCAATCAACTGGAACGATAATGTGTGTTCTACTTAGCAAAGTGATGTATCTACACATCTTAAATGGTCCCAAATCCTCAAGGAATCGTGTGGCTGGTTAGATAAAGTCAAGGAAGTCAGATGAGAAAATCAATAGGTTCATTCTGCAACTCTATCAGCCTTCTCAGGGCCTCAGTCATTTGTCCATTTATCTAAGAGCCTACAATTGCAGTGCTATCTATTTGACTAACCTGTCATCTGGTGCTCATTATACATTATGGACTCTTGTTCACAAGGAGGCTAGGGGTCTACTTCAACCAAAGTTCCATCATTTGAATTCACACAAAAGGAAGTGTTTATCCGTTGCACTTCACACTTAAAGGGCTCATTGGAGCTGGAATAAAGAAGAGAAATAAGGGTAAGCAGGAGGCATGAAACTTGATTCTATAAACAGAAATTGAAGAAACTGGTTATCATGTTCCTTGAGAAGAGATGGAATAGGATATCAATTTTTACACAAATCAAAATTCTGTTGTATCTTTTAAAGAACTTCACATAACATAATGTGTTTAGGTTATAGGAAAGCCATAAGTTCAGACAGAGACCAGATAGTTGGATATGTTCAACCATTTGAACAGGAAGTTGGAGGTAGTGACCTAAGCAGTTTTTCCCAACATTATCATTCTAAGCCAGGGACACACAGATTCAGAACTTTGTATAGCTCATTCTAGTTCAGTTCCATATAAATAATCCCATAGCTAGACAAAGACAGTCTATTTAGTTCTGAACAAGAACAACTGGCAAGTTTAATATTTTGTCCAGCAGAGCCTGTTGGACAAATGTATGTAGCCTTTAGCATACTTTTTTTGTCTGTAATTTCTTACTCCTTCAGAATTGGTAATGTAGGTCTTGATAGTAATGATCCTGATGAAGAATTCCTTCAGGGTTCATTGGATGAATTAGAAATCCATTCCAGAGTAGGAAAACATCATTGTCTTCCTGGAGATTACTGTGTGGGACAGGCTGTGGGTTCCAGAATGGAGGGTCTTATCTGAAAAGAACCAAGGGCAAATACCTGCCCAGAGCTTCTCCATTACCACAAGAGTAATAATAATAATAATAATAATAATAATAATAATAATAATAATAATAATAATAATAATAATAATAATAATAATAATAATAATAATAATAATAATAATAATAATAATAATAATAATAATAATAATAATAGTTGGAAGGGACCTTGGAGGTCATCGAGTCCAACCCCCTGCTCAGGCAGGAAACCCTATACCATTTCAGACAAATGGCTGTCCAGTCTCTTCTTAAAAACTTCCAGTGTTGGAGCATTCACCACTTCTGGAGGCAGGTTGTTCCACTGGTTAATTGTTCTAACTGTCAGGAAGTTTCTCCTCAGTTCCAGGTGCTTCTTTCCTTGACTAGTTTCCATCCATTACTTCTTGTCCTGCCCTCAGGCGCCTTGGAGAATAGCTTGACTCCCTCTCTTTGTGGCAGCCCCTGAGATATTGGAATACTGCTATCATGTCACCCCTAGTCCTTCTTTTCATTAAACTAGACATACCCAATTCCAGCAAACGTTCTTGATATGCTTTAGCCTCCAGTCCCCTAATCATCTTTGTTGCCCTTCTCTGCACTCTTTCTAGAGTCTCAACATCTTTTTTTACATCGTGGTGACCAAAACTGGATGCAGTATTCCAAGTGTGGCCTTACCAAGGCATTGTAAAGTGGTATTAATACTTCACGTGATCTTGATTCTATCCCTCTGTTAATGCAGCCCAGCACTGTGTTGGCTTTTTTGGCAGCTGCAGCACACTGCTGGCTCATATTTAAGTGATTGTCCACTAGGACTCCGAGATCCCTCTCACAGTTACTACTATTGAGCAAGGTACCCCCTATACTATACCTGTACATTTGGTTTTTCTTGCCTAAATGTAGAACCTTACTTTTTTCACCATTGAATTTCATTTTGTTAGATAGCGCCCAATCTTCAAGTCTGTCCAGGTCCTCCTGTATCTTAAGCCTGTCTTCTGGAGTGTTGGCTATTCCTGCCAGCTTGGTGTCATCCGCAAATTTGATGAGTTCCCCATCTATCCCCTCGTCCAAATCGTTGATGAAGATGTTGAAGAGCACTGGCCCCAGGACAGAGCCCTGGGGCACCCCACTGCACACTTCCCTGCATGTAGATGCGGTTCCATTGAGGACCACACGCTGAGTACGGCCGGTCAGCCAGCTACGAATCCATCTGGTGGTGATGCTGTCTAACCCACATTTTTCTATTTTATCAAGTAGTAGGTTGTGATCTACTTTATCAAATGCGAGTCTTTAGTCTTGGTCAATGGCATCTAGATGGTTTTATTTATATTTCCCTATATTCAAATATTAAGCTTGAACTTTTGTGACCAACATACACACACTCACACACATATACACCACAAGTGAAGCAAGTTTTATTTATTGATTGATTGATTAAATTTATATGCCACACCCATCCCACAATGAAGCAACTCTTGATAGCTACCAAGTTCACGGTAGATATTTGAGATCCCCATTATTTTGAATGAGATGGATTGCTGTGGGTTGAGACCAATTTCCAGACTAATTTCCATGTTAAACATTAATTCCATGTATTCAGCAGAGGCCAGTTTCTGAAAGAAGACGGCATTTCCCCCCCTAAAAAGTATAGCTATCTTGTAGAACAGATGACATGCATAGCATTTAATTAAACAATTGATATCAATAATCAGAACTGAATCTTTGTACTTGAATTACTTTAAATCCAAAGCAGGTACAAAGGAATAAAGTGAAATTCCCAAACATGCAATAGAAACAAGGATCTTAACTCCAGAGAATCTGACCTTTAAGTCATAATATTGTTTTTTTGAACAGCTCCTTTGTAACAGGCAATATCTTGGTTTCTATTCTAAAGAAGTCATGGTACACTTGCTAAGTCTGAGAACACAGACCTGGTAACAGTTCCTTCTGAGCCACCATTTGTTGAGACAAAAAATCTTATAACTCAAAGACAGACAAAATGTAGCTCTCCAAATGTTATTGAATTATATTGGCTATGGCCTGAAAAGAACGAAAGTTCAACAGCCTCTGGAAGAGTGCATGTAGTCCATAGTAATTGGAAAAAGTTCTTCCTAGCAGAACTAAAATTAATCACCTTGATATAAACACTTTGTTTATATTTAAAATCTTTCTATTTGGGGCAATTCTTGCTGAAGCAACAGTGATACTATTATAGGTTCACTATGGTGCAGATTTGGCAAAACCCAGCAAAACTGTTGTAAAATATGGTCATGTGACCCTGGGATGCTGAAACAGCTGTAAGTGTGGTCATGTTGCTAAGCACCTGAAGTGCAATCATATGATCATGGGGGGGGGGGTGTTGACTGAACTTCTGATCCAGGTCATAAATCCTATTTTTCAGGTAGGTAGTAACTTCAAATGGCCACTAAGTGACCAGTTGTAAGTCGAGGTCTATTTGTATATAGATGTCCAGCTTCACCTTCCTACAATGCTTTAATTGAAATTTGTGTTGCTGGCTTCCCAAAAGTTTGCCTTGATGAAGTCCTTCTGGCTGGAAACAATAATAAAGAAGCCCTGTTTTTAGCACTAATATTTTCTTTGCAGCTATTCTTTCATTGTGCTGTTTTTTTCTTGGATTTAGTGGTACCTTTCTGAGAATATGTGCACTCTGGCTAAATTTCTACTATTACCTTGGAGAAACTTGACTCTCCTGATTCTCCCTTTCATCATCACTTGTGGGTTAGTGCTAGATTTCAAAGCCATGGATCCCATGAATAAAGCTTGCACACTTTTACAGGCCCATACAAAGCTTTGAAGATGTACTTCACTTCAATCGAGCCTTTGATAAAACAACCTTTCAGTGTGGTTGTTCAAAACAAAGCACTCTGCTTTGAGATGTCATAAGGGCACTACCATACTGTGTCAACCTCCTGCTTCATTGACCTCTGATAATTTTCTGGTTGTGCACAGAACCCATTTCCATTCAAACAAAACCATTCCCTCATTCCCTTGCTCTTTTATTTGGAGGCATTGAAATGGGAATTTTGTGTCCCGTTGCTGCATCCACAGCATCCTATCACTCCAATAACTGAAATAAGATTTAACAGAACAGAATAACAGAATTGAAAGGGACCTTGGAGGTCTTCTAGTCCAACCCCCTGCTCAAGCAGGAAACTCTATACCATTTCAGACAAATGGTTGTCCAATCTCTTCTTAAAAACCTCTAGGATTGGAGTACCCACAACTTCTGGAGGCAAGTCGTTCCACTGATTAGTAGTGTTCTAACTGTCAGGAAATTTTTCCTTAGTTCTAGATTGGTTCTCTCCTTTATCATTAGCAGCTCAGTCCTAGTCTTTTATACCTAGAAGCTCGAAGTGAGAAGATCTGTTCTTCAAACCTAGTCTTCCATCGCCCCAATGTTCTTCTACATAAACAACTATAATTCTCCTCTTCCTTTACAGTGATTTGGTATGTTTCCAGCCCTGAATATGCCAAATTCCAGCTTTCTGACCCAGAATTATGGCAAATCATTTGAACTATTCCACAATCTCTTGCTGAGAGAGAGAGAGAGATGTGTGTGCCAATTGTGTGAAATTCTCTGAGATAATAAACCATAATGTAACTTACCATGAAACAAAGTTGAAACAGAACCCGCTTCTTAAAAGTCACAACATTCTATTAAAACATCTTCTAAAAACTAAAACAATTATTAGCTTCAATCATGCATTGTTAAATGTAATTAAAAAGAAGAGGTTGAATTCAAGACTTCTGCCAATGCCGAAGTACTTAACTACATAAGCATGATTCCACCAAAATAGGTGGAAACATTGTCAGAGTACAATACTCTTGGCTGGCATTTTTAAAAAACAAAAAATGGAATTATCGAGTGGATTTGTCTATGGAGATTCTCAGTCATCCAGGTCATGGTTGTCTTAAAGATGCTTTTTCAAAAGACAACTGGGCTATGGTTTTTTTTTCCTCAAGGAAAAAGCATAGTCCATTGCCTTTTTAAAAAGTGCCTTTGAGACTATGAAGTGGATTTCAACTTCCACAAGTCTTTATGCTGCCAAATGTTGGCTTAATGAAAATAGTATCTGAAATGAATCTTAAACTGCAGAATGCACAATTTGTACATTGAATTAAAAAAGTTTGCAAAATATGATATTGGTACTATTGCACGTAAGATTATATCATGAATTTTGTACTGCTATGTTTATTGGACCCACCATGCAATCAAACCCTAGCCATTCACCTACCCATCCCACTGCCTGACAGAAAAGTTCTCCTAATCCAAGAAGCAATGATAAAGCCTTTGGTTTTAAATTTATTTCAAAAGGAGAAGACAAATTTGTAAAATTCTCATGAATGGCATATGGTGTTCTTGCACTTGCTTAATTAGGATGTGACCAAAAGAATGTCTGAATGTCTTGCATGGATGTCCATAGTGTGTTTGTGTATGTCAAAAAAGTCAAGATGGTAACCTCAGCCAAAGTAATGGTCCCTGCCTCTTCTTCCTAAATAGAAAGAAATTGAGCAGGACTGGTTGATAAACCAGTGCTGCTAGGAAAAGATCAGTCTCAGGACATTAAAGAAATCCATCACGGTTGGTTGGGGTTTATAATAATAATAATAATAATAATAATAATAATAATAATAATAATAATAATAATAATAATAATAATAATAATAATAATAATAATAATAATAATAATAATAATAATAATAATAATAATAATATATAATAATATAATAATAGTTGGAAGGGATCTTGGAGGTCATCTAATCCAACCCCCTGCTCAGGTTAATTGTTCTAACTGTCAGGAAGTTTCTCCTTAGTTCTAGGTTGCTTCTCTCCTTGATTAGTTTCCATCCGTTGCTTCTTGTCCTGCCTTCAGGCGCCTTGGAAAATAGCTTGACTCCCTCTTCTTTGTGGCAGCCCCTGAGATATTGGAACACTGCTATCATGTCCCCCCTCGTCCTTCTCTTCATTAAACTAGACATACCCAATTCCAGCAGCCGTTCCTTTAGCCTCCAGTCCCCTAATCATCTTTGTTGCTTAAAGCATGGAAACGTCAAGATGACAGCAATGAATGGAGTCTCCTGCCATTAAGAATATAAAATAATTTCGTAGTGCCTATCCATTGTTCTTGGCTAGAAATATTTGTAAAAAGGATACATTCAAGAAATGTGCATAAATGGGAAAGCTGCAATTTAAGGAGTGCTGGATTAAGTTTTTAAACAATAAAGCATAGAAGATGGAACATTGCATAGAAAAAGGCATATATTAATGGTAGTTGAATGGGAAAATGTATTTGTTGGAGCAATCTAGAAAAAGAAAAAGTGCATATAGGGACTCGTGTATTTCTGAATACGTGAAATATACTCTTGGCTATGCCAGCAGAAGGAGCCGCAATGGCTCAGTGGCTTAATGATGCTGGATATGGTTTCTGCTCTGGTGGTTTGAGTCCTAACATTGTGTGGTAGGGTGAGCTCCTGTCACTCGCCTCAGCTTCTGTCCACCTAACAGCTCAAAAGCATGTTCTATGCAAGTAGATAGATACACTTCAGTGGGAAGATGAGTTGGTCCTCTGTCAGGCAGTCATTCCTGATGGCTCTGAACCTTCCTGCTTGCAGTCCCTGTTTAGAAGGCAGCTCTGGGAAAGGAGGGGGCCTTGGGTGATGCTGCAGGAAGAGTCGCTCATCTTTCTCACTGGTCCTCTTGTGCCACACCTTGGGAAGTGTGCAAACATGTCCTACAACAGAGCAGATATCTTGGCAAGCCAAACTACTACTCTGCAATTGCATTGTGGTTTCCCGGCTACTGTAGCAGTGCCATAGGCTAAGAACAACAACAACAACAACAACAATAATAACCCAGCAGAGCCTTGGATTTTTAACCAAAATATCACAAAAAATACACCACCTGCAGATAACTGACCATTTTTGTATCAGTTAATTTTTACAATTGGCTTATCCTCAGGTGGCATATTTTATGGTATCCATGAATATCTGCAGGTACCTGTATTTAAAAAAAAATTACTATTTATACAGTATTTGCAGATAAGCCCATCCACAGATAAGCCTAACCTAATTTGGGGATGTAATTTGGAACCTAAAATTCTTATGTTGTCTGTAAGTAGACATGATAATTTTCTTGACAATCACCAGCTGACTTCATTTTTTTAATGAATGAAATGGGAAGTGAGCAGTTTGCAAAGCTACAGAATTGACAATGAGCCCCACTTCATCTCACAGAAAGCTTGTTTAGAAGATAAAATAGGGGTAAGGTTTGCTTGAAAGCATGTCCACCTGCCTACGAAAAAAACAAAGAACAAAACAAACTGGGATGGCCATGGAGCCGACAATGGTTGGCAATTCTGCTAATTTCCTTCTAGTAAGCAGTGTTTTATGACTGCCATTTTGTTAACAAATAACTTCCACCCTATGAGTCACCTAATCAAGGAGATGGGCAATATGTAAAATTAAAAATTAAAAATTAAAATGAAATGAAATGAAATAAAATAAAATAGCCCTTTTCCAATTGAGCCCATGCCTGTTTCTGACACTGTTTTCATTCAGATAACTCACACATGGCTTCCAGTAGTCTTCCCCACACTTCTCCACTTTGAGCATTTAGTTTATCTATGGACTGATTTCCAGAATTCCTTGGGCAGTAAAACTATTGCTGAGAATTCTGGGGGTTGGTCTATATATGTGGAAGGCACTAAGAGTGGAAAAGACTCACCTGAAGCCTCCTTTCTTCATTACATCTTGGAGCTTTGAATAAAATGTCAGTTTTCTGGCAATTCTTTCTTCAAAAGCCAACATTTCTTCCCCCAGAACAACAGAAAGCAATTAAGGGACAAAATACTGGTAAGGTGTGTTTTGTGTGTGTTTGTGGGGAGGGCATTTGCCAACTAAATTAGAAGTGTGTTCTCTGAATACTTTTTCTCTCTTTTTTTTCTCTCCCCATGGTGAGAAACCTATTTATGCCCTTGCTATTTCCTGGTGTAAAACAATCCATTTTGCAGCAATGGTTAGCTGGTTAATGATATGCCATTGTTCTTCCTATCATTAAAGTATCAGATCGATATAATAGTTTTAATTGAACCATTCAGGGTACCATAAATTTATTATTAATAACAAGAGAAGCCCAAGAAGTTTGACTCATGACACAAGGCCATGGGTATATGTTTATATGCCAGGATTCTGTGCAAATGAAAAAGAGAAAAATGAAGAAATACCAGATGAAGAAGAGATAATTAAGAAAATTGTGGACTGTGCAGAAATGGACAGGCTTGCATTGAAAATGAAAGGCAAAGAAGATACAGAATACTTTCAAACATGGGATGTATTTTACCAATGGCTAGAAAAACAGAATAGAGAGTAAGAATTTAAGATGCATTATTAAGTTAAATATGTGGACCCAGACAAAACGTTGTTTACTAAGCACTAAAGATTTGTAATTATAAAAAAATAAAAAAATAAATTTAAAAAGAGACAGAAAAGTGTATGATATGTTTATTGTGGAATACATCTTTCTCAAAAACATAGGAGAAGATTTTTTTCAGGACTTTTGTGAAAATAAAAGATTGAGAGAAGAAAGCGATGATGAAGATCAGGAGTTTCTGCAGGACAGAGAATGTCCCCAAAAGTCAAGATAGTGGACATGGATGTTTGATTGAATCCCCATTCTTTTTACTGTATGTGCATGAGAGAATCTGTGCCACCAGCACCTCTTAGAGGCAAATGTTCTGTTCCCAGTTTTATGCATTATTGTAATAATAAACATATATAGAAGAATACAGCCTCATGCTTGCAATTAGAAAGTCAGGGCTCCTTATTTTCCTTAAAAACTAGGTAAACAAAGCCACCCTGACATTTGATACATGGAGAAGACTACTTCCAGGCTAGGCAAACAGCCTATATGAACTCTTTTCCAAATCAAGAAATTTAAAGAAAAATCAAGCTGAGTTAAAATGGTCAGTTTCAGTTTAACCTAAATCAAAACATAGAATTTGCCATCTAAACTTATCAAGCATATAAGCTTTGAAGATACTTAAAGGCTTATTTCTGAAGGCCCACCATGGACATGGGAAAAAAGAGAGACAGAGAGACCCAGGAAACTACAGATCAATCAGCCTAACATCAATACCTGGGAAGATACTGGAAAAAGATAATAAAAAACAGATCTGTGAACATCTAGAAACAAGTAAAGTAATATCTAAAAGTCAGCACAGGTTTGCTAAAAACAGATCATGCCAAACCAATCTTATTTCATTCTTTGACAAAGTGACTAAGTTAGTAGACCAGCGAAATGCTGTGGACATAGTATACTTAGACTTCAGCAAGGCACTCGACAAAGTAGATCACAACCTACTTCTTAGTAAGCTAGAAAAAAGTGGAATAGATAGTATCACCATCAGATGGATTTGTAACTGGCTGACCATACTTAAAGAGTAGTCCTCAATGGTACTATGTCTACATCTATGTGGAGGGAAGTAAGAAGTGGGGTACCACAAGGTTCCATCTTAGGCCCAATACTCTTTAAAATCTTCATAAACGACTTAGATGAGGGAATAGAAGGGTAACTTATCAAATTTACAGATGATACTAAGCTGGCAGGAATAGCCAACACCCTAGATCAGGGGTGTCAAACTGCCGGCCCATGGGCTGGACACGTCACGCGGAAGCTGCACCCACTCCATTGCCGTCAATGGCAAAACAGTCCCGATACGTTGCGACATCATGTGATGTCGCGAGTTTGACATGTCTTCCCTAGATAATAGGCTCAAGATCCAGATGGATCTTGACAGACTTAAACACTGGGCCCTATATAACAAAATGAAATTCAATGTAGAGAAAAGTAAAGTCTTACACTTAGGCAAGAAAAACCAAAAGTACACATATAGATTGGGTGAAACCAGGCTTAATAGCAGTACCTGTGAGAGGGATCTTGGAATCTTAGTGGACAATCAATTAAATATGAGCCAATAGTGTGCGGCAGCAGTCAAAAAAGCCAATGCAATCCTAAATTGCATTAACAATCAAGATCACGTGAGGCACTAATACCACTCTATTAAAACCTTAGTAAGACCACACCTAGAATACTGCATCCAGTTTTGGTCTCCACGGTATAAAAAAGATATTGAGACTCTAGAAAGAATCCAGAGAAGAGCAACAAAGATGATTAGGGGACTGGAGGCTAAAACATATGAAGAAAGGTTACAGGAACTGGGCATGGCTAGTCTAGTGAAGAGAAGGACCAGGGGAGACATGATAGCAGTGTCCCAATATTTCAGGGACTGTCATAGAGAGGAGGGGGGTCAACCTATTTTCCAAAGCACCTAAGGCCAAACAAGGAATAACAGATGGAAACTGATCAAGGAGAGATTCAATCTAGAAATGAGAAATTTTCTGACAGTGAGAACAATCAAGCAATGGACCAGCTTGCCTTTAGAAGTTGTGGGAGTTTCATCACTGGAAGCTTTCAAGAAGAGACTGGACTGCCATCTGTCAGAAATGGTGTAGGTCTCCTGCTTGGACAGGGGGTTGGATTAGATGACCTACAAGGTACCTTCCAACTCTATTATTCTATTCTATTCTATTCTATTCTATTCTATTCTATTCTATTCTATTCTATTCTATTCTATTCTATTCTATTCTATTCTATTCTATTCTATTCTATTCTCTATTCTATTCCATTCCATTCCATTCCATTCCATTCATACCCTACCGTACCCTACCCTACCCTACCCTATCCTATCCTATCCTATCCCATTTGAATATAGGTTCATCAGCAGAGGTTCAAGAAGGGAAATTACATTTGCCAATCAGTGCTTTAGATATTTTGGCCAAGTATTTTCCAGATGATTCCTATGTAATTTTTTAGCACAAGGCTAAACCATTGGGGAGTTAACCTGGAATGTAGATTTACTGAGGTTTGGAAAGATTGTATCTGGTTATTTTGGCTTAAAGCAAAATTAAGCTACCTTTTGTAGACCAAAGTCCATGAAGAGAAAAATGTAAATGGAGTATATGATATTTTTTTTGTAAGCCCTGTGAAATACAATAAAGAAAGACATGGCTGTCCCGCTGACACACTAATAGGTGATGATACATTTCTAATGGCACTACTCAGGATAAAAACTAAGCTACACTCCTCATCGACAACCCTTTGGGTTGTATGAAAAGTCTATGGCAATTAATCCAAAAGGATTATCTGAGCCCCCCCCCCCCTTGTGTGTGTGTGTGTGTGTGTGTGTGTGTATTTCAGTTATATTTGCTCCTTAGGGTAGGGTAGACATTATTTAGCAACCCAAGGAAACCTATGAAAAGCAGCATATATATTACGGTGTTAATACTTATCACTGACTTTGTCTTTCTGGTCTGCTAGGCCTCCTACAAAAGTACAGTTTGTAATGTTTCCTGGAACAATTACTCAATGCACCTTTGAGGTTGCCTGGTTTCTAACAAAAATTGTGGTGTGGTATGGTATGGTATGGTATGGTATGGTATGGTATGGTATGGTGTATGGTATGGTATGGTATGGTATGGTATGGTATGGTATGGTATGGTATGGTATGGTATGGTGTATGGTATGGTATGGTATGGTATGGTATGGTATGGTATGGTATGGTATGGTATGGTATGGGCCATCCCACTACAACTTCAATAATGAATCATGCCAAGCATTTAGTCCACATTGAATTGTTGAGGGGGCTGTGCTACACCTACATGGTTTAGTCCCAGTTACTTTAAGTGCTGCATTTTACTAGTTATGTTTATGAAAACCTCAGCTTCCATCCCTGGGAATATTTCTCAACAGTCTCTCAGCATGAACCCTCTAGACCAGACAGAGAGAGGATAGATATATACATGATATAGAGCAGTGTATCTCAACCTTGGTAGTTTGAAGATGGATGGATTTCAACTCCCAGTATTCCACAGCCAGCTGTGCTGACTGGGGAATTGTGGGAGTTGAAGTCCATCCATCTTCAAGCTGGCAAGGTTGAGAAACACTGACATAAAGGCATGTATGGATCTTTATCTCCTCCTTTCTACTGCTCAATTCCATACCACTCTCACCCAGCTAGACACTGTTACAAATCCATTTTGTCTGAGTTTGCAGCTTCATCTTATTAGGATTACTTTTTTTTTCTTTTTTGCTACTCCTGCAAACCTTAAGGTTATCCCAGATCTGCTGACATCTCTCTATTGTGCATGCATTATGCTTTTTTATTTACTTTTGCATGCATACATGGGAACTTAAATCAGAAAAAAAGGAACAATAAATCTCTTCTACCAGTAATAAACTATGAAGCTACCCTGAAATCTGTCATCTCCTTTGCAAATTGTATTCATTCCATTTTTCCATTTAACTGATCTTCACATTCTTCATTGTTATTTGGTTAACAAGGTTTTTAACCTGTTATTGGCGCAGTGGGTTTCCAGAGTCTTTTCTTCACTTCTAGACCAAAAAGATTCTGATGCTTTAGCAATGCATTCAGAAGGATTGTTTCTTTTAATTAGGGCAAAGTATGAAAAGAAAGGTTTAACTCGTTGCTTCCTGAGATCCTACTAAAAACTCTCTCCTTTTCATCTCCTTTATTTATTCATTGGTCAAATTTCTAGGTTAGCCAATTCAAAAATGTCTTCGGGCAGTTTTCTAATTTCTGGAATTGTTTCTAATTCGAGGAGAAAATGATAAGATGCCATTAGCTTTGTGAAGGAAAGGTCATACTGGGAGCTTCCCTAAACTAAAAGAAAGTGGAAGGTGATATTTGTAGTTATATACGATGGTTAAACTTTCTCAACTATGATGAGTCTTACCATTCTCCCATATCTATTTTTAGGGGCATGGTTACCAAGAAATCACATATAGTTTGACGCTGAAACAAAACAAAGCCACCAATTGCTGTTATTCCAGTTGAACTGACAGCAACCACTTTTTCAAGGATATTTTTCCATGATGAACTAAAAATACAAGGTGGACATGTGGGAGAGAACAAAAAGCTAAAGCTATGGCAATGAATCTGGGCTGCAAAAAAACAACAACAAGAACAACAACACTGATAGCTTTTGCAACCAAGATACCTTAAGCCTTGCACCCATTTCATTTCTAATTCTAATTCCCCAAGTTTCATCAGCTTCCCCAAGAGTCTTTGAGGGAGTGGGCATCCAAAGAGTCAATATGATGACCACAACTATACCGTCGTGGGTGGCATCTTGGCCTTTTTTGATGCACATAAAAAGGGTGGGGATTAGACTGCATTGTTTTTGTGGCCACTATCTTAGACTTATATACTGCTTCACAGTGCTTTACGGCCGTCTCTGAGTGGTTTACACAGTCAGCATATTGTCTCCAACAATCTGGGTCCTCATTTCTCATTTTACCAACCTCAGAAGGATGGAAGGCCGAGTCAACATTGAAGAGAGGGGGGGGAGAGAGGGAGAGAGGAAGAGAGAGAGAGAGAGAGAGAGAGAGAGAGAGAGAGAGAGAGATGAGATAATTCTTTTATTAAGAATATCATTCATGCTAGTAAAAATCTAATACACACTAAATTTAAAAAAAAAGAGAATAGAGAAGAGTAAAAGATGCAAGGGAAGAAAAGGAAAAGAAGAAAGAGAAAGGTAGTTAATGAGCAATTTCCAAAGTAATGTTTGCAAACTTAAGGTCCTTTCAAAGTCTCAGAGGTGATTGCAAGCAAGATGGCTCACCTCATTGTCTCCACTGCTCAAACTTGTAGAAAACCATTAACCTTGTGGTCACCCTATAAGAAAAATCTCTCTGGAACACATCCGGGCAATCTCTTATCCTTTCCTTGCCTAAAGAGGTCTACTCATCGGTTTTTGCTGCACTTGTCAGCTTCATTTTTGCAGAGTCGTCTTCAATTTGCCATGCCTTCCCCGGAAGTCCTGTTCAATTTGCCATAACCCTTCCTTCCCCCCCCCCCAAGTCATTAACTTTTAGGATTCCCCCTCCCTGCGAACACCCTTGACCCCCCCCCTCCCAAATAGGTTGAAGATGTAGGAATATCTGACTGGAAACCCCTTATAGATATTTTTGCTGAAGATAGAAAAAAAATCAATTTGTGATTTATGGGTTTGATGATTGGAGAGGGTAGTTTATGGAGGAAAGAAATTACGATGTAACCTTAAAGAGAGAGGGTGCAATATAAAAGCATTCATAACTGCAGTGAAAAAGATCAGAAGCTGCTCCTTTATTCTTTTCTCCTTTTTCTTTTTTTTTTTAAATTCATTTTCTATTTTCTTTCTTACTTATTCACTATTCTTCTTTACTTCCTTTGTTTCTTTTCTAATATTTGTACTGCTTTTATTTTGTAAACATTTCTTTAATAAAAACTGTGTGTGTCCCTGAGGTTCCAAAAAGGATAGCAATAGCAATAGCACTTAGATTTATATAGCGCTTCATAGTGCTTTACTGCCCTCTCTAAGCGGTTTACAGAGTCAGCACATTAACCCAACAAACTGGGTCCTCATCTTACCTCAGAAGGATGGACGGCTGAGTCAGCCTTGAGCTGGTGAGAATCTAACGGTTGGCAGTTGGCAGAATCAGCCTGCAATACTGCATTCTAACCTCTGTGCCACCACAGTTTTCAATCCTCTTCAGCAAGGACGCCAGGATGCTGCATTGAGGCTATATGCTGATACATCTGTGTCATATATGATATACAGATATGAATATATATCAGATATGATGTATAAATATCCAGTCTTGTTTGAATGATATATTGCTGTCAATCAGAGTTCACCCATCTTGTGGGGAAGGGATCACATCTGAAAATTTGAACATATTCTCTTTGAACTGTGGAGATCCCTGTCCTCCATTCTGAGGAAACTTTTAAAGTCTGCAGAAAAATTCACAGGTATTTTGATTTTTATAACACATAAATGTTCATATTAAAAAGGCAAGCTGTGCATTTTTTGTCAGGAGTTTTCCCTAATTGTTGTTAGTTGCGAAGTCGTGTCCGGCCCATTGCGACCCCATGGACAACATTCCTCCAGGCCTTCCTGTCCTCTACCATCTTCTGGAGTCCATTTAAGCTCACGCCTACTGCTTCAGTGACTCCATCCAGGCACCTCATTCTCTGTCGTCCCCTTCTTCTATTGCCCTCAATATTTCCCAGCATTAGGCTCTTCTCCAGTGAGTCCTTCCTTTTCATTAGGTGGCCAAAGTACTTGAGTTTCAACTTCAGGATTTGGCCTTCTAAGGAGCAGTCAGGGTTGATCTCCTCTAGGACTGACCGGTTTGATCGCCTTGCAGTCCAAGGGACTCGCAGGAGTCTTCTCCAGCACCATAGTTCAAAGGCCTCAATTCTTTGGCGCTCAGCCTTTCTTATGGTCCAGCTTTCACAGCCATACATTGCAACTGGGAAAACCATGGCCTTGACTATACGTACTTTTGTTGGCAGGGTGATGTCTCTGCTTTTTAGTATGCTGCCTAAATTTGCCATAGCTTTCCTCTCCAGGAGCAAGCATCTTTTAATTTCTTGGCTGCAGTCCCCATCTGTGGTGATCTTGGAGCCCAGGAATATAAAATCTGTCACTACCTCCATTTCCCTAATACATTTAAATAGATGGACATGATATTTTTGTTAAGATAAATGTTTTTTATCCACATTGCCTCTGAATGCAGATATTTTGGTCAGTCATTCTTGCTTCTTTTTTGTTTGACAAAGTCCCTACCTAGAAAGTTGCTATGGAAGTGGTATTACATAAAAATGTAATTTGTTTAGGTTGGGATTATATATAGAACCCAAAATAGTACTTTGAAAGCCACAATGTGTATAGCTTATTATTATCTGTGAACCAGATCAGTTTAACAAACCATAATCCAACAAATTATGACTTAACACATCTGAATACAGCCATTGTTAATAGGTATGACAACTAGTTAACAGGTCAAGAATTCTGATAATTGTGAATCCAACACATGGGATTTATTTATTTTATTTATTTAGAATATGGCATCTACCAAAATCATGCAATCACTGATATACAAATTTAATTTAAATAAAGCATCAGAAATATATATATAAGATGAAACCATAATAAAATCACCATTATATGAAGCCATACAATTGCAATCTTATAATTTGATATCTAAGGAAGCAAGCCATCTAACTCTTTCTGGTGTGGCTGTGCTGGGATCATCCCAGGCACCTTGAAATTTCCTGAGGGGACATTCTTGAACTATATGTGTTATATGTCTATGGAGATTCTCAGTCATCCAGGTCATGGTTGTCCCAAAAGTGCTTTTTCAAAAGGCAACTGGACTTTGTTTTTCCTTGAAGAGGTTTCACTTTTCATCCAAGAAGTTTCCTCAATTCTGACTGACTGGTGGAGTCATCTAGTTGTTAGCACTCTTTCTGAGAGTCGTTGAGGCCAGTTGGAGGTTTATCTGTGCCCTCAGGGTCAGTTCCAAGAAGGTTCCACACCCATTTGCACTATGCAGGTGACTGTGAGAGGACAGATAAATCTCCAAGTGACCTCAATGACTCTCGGAAAGAGTGCTAACAACCAAATGACTGCAAGGAATATAAATCCTTCCACCCTCCGCCAGTCAGAACTGATAACCTTCTTGGATGAAAAGAGAAACCTCTTCAAGAAAAAACAAAGTCCAGTTGCTTTTTGAAAAAGCAGCTTTGGGATTTATATGTTACAGTTTGTTCCCATGCATCACAGTCGCATTGCGGGCTCTCAGCCATTCCCCAAGTGGAGAACATGGATAGCAACACATGGAATGGCAATATATTACAAATTTTCCTTTTGCTGCCCTGCTGACATTTGCAGCCTTACTTGAAAACAAAAACTAATGTCAAAAAATTATTCTTTCCACCCATTCCATTTTTTTTCTGTGACCAGTCCTTGCCCATTGTTAATGCTCTTGTACTGTGGTCTATAATTGTCTTTCCTAAGTGATGGATGAGGCCATGCTTCTAGCATCAGGCAGGTGAAAGATGACAGAACAAGCCCAGCTCAGCTCTGGGGTCCTTTTAAAAAAGGAAAACAAAACATACCATGTCTCGTGGATGTCAAGGTGTTAATCATACAAGCAAAAAGTCCAAACAAAAAAGTTGTGATTCCAAGACAGTCTCCTGATACATTCCACACACACACCTCACTTAAATACCCAACAAACCCATACAAATATACAGAGAGAGAATCTTCACAGCAACAAGACTTAGTAGCATTGTTAACAATTGTTATGCCCCAGGAACAGCAGTAATTTACAGCAACAGATACAGTAGTTAACAGTTTAGATCAGGGGTGTCAAACTGCCGGCCCGCAGGCCGGATGCGTCATGAGGAAACCACGCCCACCCCATTGCCGGCAATGGGGAAAAAGCTCCAATACGTTGCATGACATCACGTGACATCGTGAATTTAACAATCTGGTTTAGATGGTCAAATGATGGATAGCTTCATCAGTAACTATTAGAGAACCTGAGAGATAGCATCTGAGTGATGGGGGACATGAGCAGAGGACCGTGGCTGGTTTGACAATTATGGGTTTCCAGGGTGCAATTGTTGGCCATTATGGGAAACATGTTGCTCAGCCAGATGTATGTGATTTTACCCATTTGCATTGTGACACCATAACACTTCATTTGTTATTCCAGAAAGGAAGAAAACAAGTACCAATGACTAACTTGTTCTTAGGAATCATCATATGGCAATCTAATGAAGGCTACTACATATACAAGTGTCTTGGAGCAGGGGTGTCTTCATGAACAGGTTCAAAAAAGTCAAAATGGCGACATGTAAAAGAGGCAAAGCTTCACTCACATGGCTGTGGCCACCATCTTGACTTTTTGACCCAATCCCTGAAGAACATCTGTCTTGGAAAAATACAAGTACTCACAGGTGTCGCAAGTATATCAAGGTCAGTAGATAATGTGGCAGAAAAGAAAATTATTGAAGACCCAACCTAATCTGTGTAGCTATTTAAGAACAAATGTGGCCAAAACACAACAAAAACTATCTCTAGGAAGGCCAAAAAAACAGTAGAAAGCCAACTACATTTCTCATTTGAAATTCCCTAGAGTTGCTCTGTGAGAGAGATGAATAATCTTTAAATTAGAGAAAGGGGGGTAGTCCTTGACTTACAACAGTTCATTTAGTGACTTATCACCATTTTTCACACTTACAACCATTGCAGCAGTGATCAAAATTGAGACACTTGGCAACTGACTCATATTTATGACGGTTTACAGTGTCCCGGGGTCATGTGATTACCTTTTGTGACCTTCTGACAAGCAAAGTCAATGGGGAAGGCAGATTCATTTAACAACTGTGTTACTAACTTAACAACTGCAATGATGCACTTAACAACTGTGGCAAGAAAGGTTGTCAAATGGGGCAAAATTCACTTAACAATTGTCTCACTTAGCAACAGAACTTTTGGGCTCAATTGTGGTCATAAGTTAAGGACTACCTGTAGATGGATATATCGGGATAATTGTACACTAACTATCTTTGAATATGGATGTGTCATGGCTGAAAGCCTTACAAGATTGTTAACATAAAAGACACCAACCAAAGCATATCTATTTAGGATAGAGGCCACAATGAAGGAAGTGCATTATGACATTGTAACACAAATGATGGCACAACATTACAAAGTCAATATGATCTACAGAGTACCTCTCTAAAAATTGAACATTGTTCATGTTACCCTTTGTTTATTTAATACATTTATGCCCCCACCACTCCATTATTACCAATATTGTCCAGCTACTAAGCAAACTCTTACTAGATCAAATGGGGAAATACACATACAAACCCAGATATTTAAATATGTTTATGGGTATGTTCAATATCGCATTTGGAGTTGGCATACGACAATTCACGCTCAATTCATTACAGTCGACATATCTGCTTCTCAGTCTGTCTGCTGTTTCTACTTAAAATGCCTCAGAAACCATGAGGTTGCGTATAAATATAAAGCTAGAACTATAACAGAACGCTTGGTCTGTTTGAATAACCATCACAGTTAAGGCTGGGAGAATTAATTGGATTCTATAGCAAGCTACCATTCTTCCAGCAAAGATTATGGTTAGTTACAGCAGACACCATTTATTATGATTATTAAGTAGTAATCACTGGCATTTGCATCCATCAATGTCGCTCTTATTTCCTGTTCTTCCTGATTAACAAGCTTCCAAAGATAGATGCCAGGCAATTTGTCGGCATGTAGACATATTATTCCTTCCTTCCCTGGCCAAAGTAAAATTGAGTCCAGCATCTATGGAGGAGAATAATAAAATAACTTTGATGATTGCATTCTAATTGAATGTCTTCCACGTGCCATCTCACCAGCTGTCCTGTCCTCTTTGTAACATTTTTTTTTCATTATTTTGCTTGGATTTTCCTTTTCCCCCAACTATTCCTGATTCCACAGGTTAAACTAATGCGTTACTTTTTTATAAGATGCTTTTTCCTCTCTTCATATTACTTACCCACTTAAAGTCTCTGCTGAATTTCTTTCAAAAACAATTTTTCACCTGCTCTGTTCTCATGATGGCAGAGACGGTCCAAAGCTTTCCAAAGGCCAGTCACAGCATTAACTAAACCTTTTCTTTGGAGGAAAAAAGTAGTAAAACAACAAAATTGTGAATCCAGTTGTGGGACTTCAAGGTAATTCAAGGTTCAACCAATTTTTTTCAAAGTTGAATGCTCTTTGTGCACAAAGCCATGAGAAATTCATTAAAGCTCTGGGATATCCCAAGTGCACACTCGTTAAAAAAGCTAGCTTATGCTTCCCTGAATGATTCTGTGCTCTGAAGCTCCTTTATCATAACATGCAGCATCTTTGGGTCTGACCTCTTACATGAAGATGAAAGAGAAGAACTGTTCAGTCAAATAAGAAATAAACTGATGACAAGGGCCAAGAATCTGTTTCCAGAGACAAGAAATGGGGACAAGAATCCTTGTATCAATTCATTCATGCAGCACTTTATGACTAGATAGAAGTTTTGGGTCTGAACTCTTTCCATCCTAAGAAAAAAAGGAGAGGTTATAAAATGATTGATAGTTTCTTTCCTTCCTCCCTCCCTCCCTCCCTCCCTCCCTCCCTCCCTCCCTCCCCCCTTCCTTCCTTCCTTCCTTCCTTCCTTCCTTCCTTCCTTCCTTCCTTCCTTCCTTCCTTCTACAAGACAATTAAAGAATTCCAAATTGTATTCCTACCCAGATTCTCATTTAATAGTATGATCCTTCACTACCAATGGGAATAACATGAGGTCAAAAAACTCCAAACTAGTCATCTCACTGAAGAGTGCAATTCTGGTCAATTTGTGCAGCCGAACCACTTCAAATACAAGCATTGGATTCACACAAAAACCTTAACTAAGTAAGTTATAAACCTGGTGGCTGCATCCATTAGTGCTAAACGCTGTAATGCTGTGGTGGTGCAGTGGTTAGAATGCAGTATTGCAGGATAATTGGACAGAGCCAGCAGTTCAATTCTGACCGGCTCAAGGTTGACTCAGCCTTCTTTCCTTCCGAGGTCGGTAAAATGAGGACCCAGATTGCTGGGGGCAATGTGCTGGCTCTGTAAACCGCTTAGAGAGGTAAAGCACTAGGAAGAGGTATATAAGTCTAAGTGTTATTGCTATTGCTAAACTTAGTTATTTTTTTTAAAATGATTTATGTATTGTTTGAAACCATCCCATTTGGTTTGCTCTGTTATGAAACCCAGACAATTGGTTCATTTAGTAACCAGTAAAAGACATTGTGAGAAATCCATCAGTAGTTTTTTCCTGGGTATGTTGGAAACAAAATTAGTGTTGGATTTCATTACCCCAGTTTGTGACTCCTGGAATTGAAATAAACTCTGCATTCACCATCACTCTTTGTTCAACAGGTTCTCTTGTCACTTTTTATGCATTTAAAGTGGGAATTTATGAAAAAGACAGTGCAATAAAATATGCAAATCAAACTAGTAACTTCATCCCCCAGTGAGGATTTAGCCCAAGATGCCATTCTTTTTTTATAACACACTATGATATTTTATAGCTCCCTATTTTTTGATATAATACTGTAACTAAGGAGTATGGCAGATATTTAATCTGTTTAAAATAATTGCAGTAATAATAATTACTTTATTGGGCTAATATATGTTCTGATGGGTGGAAGCAAGAAAGGAACTTCAGAATAAAGCAAAAGCTGGGTGAAGGAAAGCTACAAATGTGGATTATAATCATTCTTAATACTGGGGCAAGCCAAAACTGCAGTTTTTCATGGATGTTTTTAGTAATACTATTTCCTATTCTTTTTGTTAATATTTTTAGCATTTTTGCAGTATTTCCCATTGTTCCTTTGGATTGCATTACTTAATTTTCATTTTCATATGCATTTGATTCCGTGTCAATCACGTAATCAGGTGGGGATACATCTGATTGAGTCTGCCCTTGATTATTTGTCTGTAAATGTGACATGCTGCATATCACAAATTCTCTCAGGATGGCTCAAAATTAAAAATAAAGACTGTACCCTCAAACGTTTGTGGAACTTATAGAAATTAAATGCAGAAAAGCTTCAAGTCATGCACCATGCAATGGAAAGATAAAAACTAAAGATCTTGCTTAAAATTAAACATGAGGAAATTTGACAATGGACCAACTTCAAAGAAGCCATAAGAAAGGCATTAAAACAGAAATATAAAGAGACAGAGCACATTGTACATTTACTTGACAATAGGTGGACGCAAAAAGTGACATGGAGGTGACACTACAATTTCAAGTGCCTGCTTGGATGACCTCTTATAAGATAAAAAGGTGGACAAGATTCTGATTCTAACTGAAACACACTAGCAAAAGACCAGTGCTGATCCAGTGGCCCCCAACCTTTTGGGCACGAGGGACTGGTTCCGTGGAGAGAGGCTTTTCAGCAGACCAGATGGGGCTTTGCTTGTTTGCGCAGCCTGGTTTCTGGGATGCCGTGCCCAGTGCCTGTCCACATACTGGGGTTGGGGACCCTTGTGCTGATCTATTGTCACTATCAATATTATCTCAAGGAATACAATGATCAAGTGAAAAATTGACTTGGACACATAAAAATACATAATTTAAAACAGCAGCGGTGTCAGCCCATCTTCCAATTTACAATGTGATCCGTGATACACATAAACTGCCAATTAGTCTACAGCAGTGTTTTTCAAACCTGGCACCTTTAAGATGTGTGGACTTCAACTCTCAGGATTCCCAAGACAGCATAGAAATATGCAGCAGCCATTGAGAGGAGGAAAGAATCTTCCAAAGCAACAGGAGTTATGAGAAACGATGGTGAAATCTATTGTGTATGTACTCCCACAATATATTATATCTGCTTACCAAATTTGCCTCTTTTGAGATTTTATACAATATGCTGGACTCATAAATCAGTATAACATATACACACACCAAACCTTCAACTCAGGATATAAATATCTCTCCTTTCTGAAATACAACTTCCTCACTCATGTTCTTAGATGAAAATCCTGAGCTTGGTTGATCTCAAAATACGGCTGACAGGTAAGCCCGAATCCTGTGGCATAGTACAAGGCTGGAATGGCTTCACTACGACTACAGTTGTTGGTGACCATACTGACAGTGGTGTGGAAGAAATCACCCTTTGCCTTCTTATAGGATTTTTTTAAACAATTCTCAGTCTGGTATACTGCCCTGGAATTCCCAGTGGATAGCCCATTGAAATACTAACTAAGCATGATCCCAGTTAAGTTTTTCAAGAGCTCCAAGAGCAGCTAGGGTTTGTGTGTTTGTGTATGAACAGAGAATGTAGAAAGATGTAGAATGAAAGGGAGCACACTATGGATTTCATTTCCAAGTAAGAAATGAATTGGTAGGAGAAAAGTTTGAGAAAACAATAACACAACTATTTATGTAGACTTCCTCGGCCTGAAATTGTCATTTTGCATCCTTGGAACATTAGAGACTGAGATGTTTGTAGTATATGCTACTCTCTCTCTCTCTCTCTTTTCCTCCATGTATGTATGTCTTTCAGTATTCATGGTTAGGACATCATTCCCCATGTCATGTCTTTGAAGCCTGTCGGTTAAAAATCTCATGGTGACTTGAAGAGAAGTTGCCATCTCAAATTCTTTGTATAATGTCTTTCCATCTCAGATCCCTGCCTAGTATAACCCTCTAGGGTGATAACATTCTCTCTCTTGAAGATGTACAAATACATTTGCAGTGAGTTGTCATCCTCTTTCATCATCCTGACCCACAGACTTGCCACAGAGCAACACGGCTGCCAAACAGCAGGCAGGAGGGAAAATGAATTCCACTGGAAGAGACCAACACTTTTCTTGAAGTGTGCTGAAAATAAAGTTGCTTCATTAGAAGGGTAAATCCTAACCAAACTAACATGCAGTTCCTCCTGGGAGTCTTCTTCACAGATGCCTGTAGACCAATGCTTCTCAAACTTGACAACTTTAAGATGTGTGGGCTTCAACCTCATGGCTGGCTGGGGAATTCAGGGAATCGAAGTCCATACATCTTAAAGATGCCAAGTTTGAGAAATACAGGTTCAGAGTGACCTGACCTACAGTATATGTTTCTTAACCAGAAGAAGTCTATAGGGGATGCAGTTTCCTTTCCCAAATTGAGAAAGATCCAGAGAGATGAGGAGAAAGGGAGAAAGGAAAACAGAAATGGGAACAGGAAGAGAGAACACAAAGCAAATCTGCCAGTTTCAACTTGTCTGGAGCCTGACTTGTTGTGATTTTGTATATTGTAAGAACTCAGCCAGTATAATTTGACAAACATGATTTAGGACTTAGTGTGGAGATGTTCTAGCTGTGGTCCCAAGGCTATGTATACCCTGCCCTGAAAGCCAAAAGTGGATCCCAAGTTGTACTTTCAAATGTGAGAGAAACATAAGGACTATCATTTTATTTCTCAGTATTAAATAATTATTTTCTTTATATTTCCTTCTAGGAGTGCTGGAGAGGTTTTTCCCTTTCATAATCCTGTCATAATAATCTTACAAAGTAGGTTGCATTAGGACAGACCTGAACATTGGGCCTTATCTAACAAAATGAAATTCAATGGTGAAAAAAAAAAGATTCTACATTTAGGCAAGAAAAACCAAAGGCACAGGTATAATATAATATGGCTCAACAGTAATGTTGCGAGAGGGATCTTGGAGTCCTAGTGGACAATCATTTAACAGAGGGATAGAATCAAGATCACATGAATTGTTAATAATGCTTTATAAGGCCTTGGTAAGACCACACTTGGAATACTACATCCAGTATACATCCAGATGTAAAAAATATGTTGAGACTCTAGAAAGAGTATAGAGAAGAGCAACGAAGATGATTAGGGGATTGGAGGCTAAAACATATATAAAGAACCGTTGCTGGAATTGGGTATGTCTACTTTAGTGAAAAGAAGGACTAGGGGTGACATGATAGCAGTGTTCCAATATCTCAGGGGCTGCCACAAAGAAG
Source organism: Azemiops feae (assembly GCA_023970755.1). Classification (NCBI taxonomy): domain Eukaryota; kingdom Metazoa; phylum Chordata; class Lepidosauria; order Squamata; family Viperidae; genus Azemiops; species Azemiops feae. The sequence continues at coordinate 338,165 of JALGBA010001265.1, forward strand.
AGGGAATCAACCTAATTTCCAAAGTACCAGAAGCAAGACAAAAAGCAATGGATGGAAACTGAACAAAGAGAGAAGCAACTTAGAACTAAGGAGAAACTTCCTGACAGTAAAAACAATTAATTAGTGGAATGACCTGCTTCCAGAAGTTGTGGGTGCTCCAACCCTGGAAGTTTTTAAGAAGAGATTGTCTGAAATGGCATAGGATTTCCTGCTTGAGCAGGGAGTTGAACTAGAAGACCTCTAAGGTCCCTTCCAACTCTGTTATTCTGTTATAAGGAGTATGTGACTGGTCCAAAATCTCTTTCCGAGTGCAGGGTTGAGTGAAGATTTGAACCTTTGTTTTCACAGCTGCAGATCTTAACCAATACAAGTTGTTGTTCAGTCACTAAGTCATGTCCAGGGCTCTTCGCAACTCCATGGACTATAGCACACCAGGCCCTCTGTTCTCCACTGGCTCCTGGAATTTTCCCCAATTCATGTTCATTGCATCAATGACATTATCTAACCATCTCATCCTCAGCTGTCCCCTCCTCCTTTAGCCTTCGATCTTTCCCAACATCAGGGTCTTTTCCAGCAAGTCCCCTCTTCTCATTAGGTGGCCAAAGTATTTGAGCTTCAGTATTTGTCCATCCAAAGTACAATTAGGGCTGATTTCCTTTAGAATTGACTGACTTTGTTTCCTTGCAGTCCAAGGGACTCTCAAGAGTCTTCTCCAACACCACAATCTCTCTTTATGACTAACCCACTTAGCAACCATTCAAAGATATGAAAGCACTGAAAAAATATTGTTAGCATTGGTCCTCACACTAACAACTTTTGCAGCCTTTTGCAGTCACATTATCACCACTTGTGCGCCTCACCACCGGATTCTGATAAGCGGAGTCGATGAAGAAACAAGCAATAAAACTGCAAATTGCAGTCATGTGATGTCTCACTTAATGACTGAGTGATTCACTTAACAACTGCAATGGAAGTGAGGTCATAAATCTGTCATGGTTATGTGATGTTTCACTTAATGACTATGTCATTTAGCAATGGAGTTGCCAGTCCCAAATGTGGTCATTAAGCAAGGCCTATGCGTACATCATATTCGGGGCTGCCCAGATTCTTTTTGGAATCATGTAGCCTCAAAACCTAATGAAGAAACAAACAAGCTATTCACTGAAAATAATTTAATTTGTTTTAACTTAATCAGGCTTTTTCCCCCAGTGCAATAGTCAAAAGCCAAGTCTGGCCCTAGGCCCAAAGCAGATTGCAAGTCTGTGTTTCTGTGTACTCACCCAAGCATAGTTTGTTCAATAAAACCTGGCTTAATGTGATATGTGAGACAGTTAGTGGGAATTTAAAACACACAATTTTATGGGAGTGCTTTTATAAGATTTGCCAAAATGAATTCCACAGCTCTGCATATAACAACCCTAAATTAATCCAACAGTATTTCTCAGATTAGAAAACCTCACACAGCCACACAAATTATTTGTACCTAAAAAACTCCCACTTAACAAGAAGTTGCATTCTAAGAGAGTTAATTAGGGAAGTTGCATAGAAAATCTTCATAGTTTAGGGAAAACACATTTGGATTTTTTTAAATATTTCCTTTGTCTAGAAACGGTTGATTTGCAAATAGGATCAGCCATTACCATGTTGCCGTATGTGGTGGCTTCAGGCACCTCTAAGATGCTGGAATTAAAAGCCAAATTTCATTCATGTGGCCTTGCATATAAGAACAGTCTGAAGGGAATCTGAAGAAAATGGAAAGAATTTCTGGTTAGCATATTGAACTTTCTCTGGGAGACTTTGTGTATTTAGTTCTAACTCTACGAGTCTCTGCTGCACAATTCTGTCTAACATCCAATTGGTTTCCAATAGACTGGCTGAATTACCCCTTGTCTACAGGCTGAATGCTAATGGTGTGGTTACAGTACGTGAACTCCTACTCAATTACTCAGCCTCCATTTGTCTCTTAAGAGGCTCTGGTGGTTAAGCCTCCATTAATGTGTTTGCCACCATCAATTGGAGCTTAATTATTATATAAGTGTCCTAATAAATCGAAAGGTGCCATTTAGCACATGAACCACAGCCTTGCTTCTGGCAAATCATGCATGGGGCTGACAGAGAGTACCAAGGGACAAAGTGCTGGAAAGGTAATAAAAGTGATACAAGGCAGTTGGTGGAGATAAAATCAACCCCCCCAGACATGTCCAGTTTGAGTAAATACTGAGTAAATGGTAGATCACAAGCCATAGTGCACTACCTGATAGGCTTTAAAGTAATACTAGAGAAACAGAGCCTTTAGGACCAGAAAATTGACTGAACCAGGAAGCAACAGATCATTGAAAAGCTCCACTAGGCAGCCTGCCAGCAGATGTTTTGCTCCATAGTAAATCATTGCTCCACCTAAGGAACCAAGGCAAAGTCCATCCTTTATAGGATGTAGGTGAAGCCCAAACAGTCCCTTGGGTCACCTGGTTCTTGCCAAGTTGGTATCAGCAATGCTAGACAGAGACCAAGATAACTTTGTTGTTGTTAGTTGAGAAGTCGTGTCCGACCCATTGCGACCCCATGGACAATGTTCCTCCAGGTCTTCCTGTCCTCTACCACCTTCTGGAGTCCATTTAAGCTCACGCCTACTGCTTCAGTGACTCCATCCAGCCACCTCATTCTCTGTCGTCCCCTTCTTCTATTGCCCTCAATATTTCCCAGCATTAGGCTCTTCTCCAGTGAGTCATTCCTTCTCATTAGGTGGCCAAAGTATTTGAGTTTCAACTTCAGGATCTGGCCTTCTAAAGAGCAGTCAGGGTTGATCTCTTCTAAGATTGACCGGTTTGAATGCCTTGCAGTCCAGGGGACTCGCAGGAGTCTTCCCCAGCACCATAGTTCAAAGGCCTCAATTCTTTTGCCCTCAGCCTTTCTTATGGTCCAGCTTTCACAGCCATACATTGCAACTGGGAAAACCATGGCCTTGACTATACATACTTTTGTTGGCAGGGTGATGTCTCTGCTCTTTAGTATGCTGTCTAGATTTGCCATAGCTTTCCTCCCCAGGAGCAAGCATCTTTTAATTTCTTGGCTGCAGTCCCCATCTGTGGTGATCTTGGAGCCCAGAAAGATAAAATCTGTCACTACCTCCATTTCTTCCCCATCTATTTGCCAGGAATTGAGAGGGCCGGATGCCATGATCTTGGTTTTCTTAATGTTGAGTTTCAAGCCAACTTTTGCACTCTCCTTCTTCACCCGCATCAAGAGGCTCTTTCGTTCCTCTTTATTTTCTGCCATTAGAGTGGTATCATCTGCATATCTTAGGTTTTTGATATTTCTCCCGGCAATCTTAAGTCCAACTTTTGATTCATCTAGCCCTGCCTTTCTCATGATGTGCTCTGCATATACGTTAAATAGGCAGGGCGACAGAATACAGCCTTGCCGGACTCCTTTTCCAATTTAGAACCAATCAGTAGTTCCGTGTCCAGTTCTCACTGTTGCTTCTTGACCCGCATATAGGTTTCTCAAGAGACAAATAAGATGGTCTGGTACTCCCATCTCTTTAAGAACTTGCCACAATTTGTTGTAATCCACACAATCAAAGGCTTTAGCATAGTCAATGAAGCAGAAGTAGATGTTTTTCTGGAACTCCCTAGCTTTCTCCATGATCCAGCGTATGTTGGCAATTTGATCTCTAGTTCCTCTGCCTCTTCCAAATCCTGCCTGTACTTCTGGAAGTTCTCAATCCACATACTGCTGGAGTCTAGCTTGTAGGATTTTAAGCATAACTTTACTTGCATGTGAAATGAGTGCAATGGTGCGATAGTTTGAACATTCTTTGGCATTGCCTTTCTTTGGAATTGGAATGTAAACTGACCTTTTCCAATCTGTGGCCACTGTTGAGTTTTCCAAATTTGCTGGCAAATTGAGTGTAGCACTTTTACTGCATCATCTTTTAAGATTTTGAATAGCTCAGCTGGAATACTGTCACCTCCACTAGCTTTGTTGTTGCTCAGCTTTCCTAAGGCCCATTTCACTTCACATTCTAGGATGTCTGGCTCGAGGTCAGTGACCACCCCATCATGATTATCAGAGATGCTAAACTCATTCTTGTATAGTTCTTCTGTGTAATTTTGCCACCTCTTCTTAATCTCTTCTGCCTCTGTTAGGTCCCTGCCATTTTGGTCCTTTATCATGCCCATCTTTGCATGAAACGTTCCCTTCATATCTCCAATTTTCTTGAAGAGATCTCTGGTTCTCCCTATTCTATTGTTTCTTCTATTTCTTTGCACTGTTCATTTAAGAGGGCATTCTTATCTCTTCTAGCTATTCTCTGGAATTCTGCATTCAATTGGGTGTATCTTTCTCTTTCTCCCTTGCCTTTCGCTTCCCTTCTTTCCTCAGCTATTTGCAAAGCTTCCTCAGACAGCCATTTTGCTTTCTTGCATTTCTTTTCCTTTGGGATGGTTTTAGTTGCTACCTCTTGTACAATGTTGCGAACCTCCGTCCATAGTTCTTCAGACATTCTGTCTATCAGATCTAATTCCTTAAATCTATTTGTCACCTCTACTGTATATTCATCAGGGATATGATTTAGTTCATACCTGAGTGACCTAGTGTTTTTCCCTACTTTCTTCAATTTAAGCCTAAATTTTGCAACGAGAAGCTCATGATCTGAGCCACAGTCAGCTTCTGGTCTTGTTTTTAATGACTGTATAGAGCTTCTCCATCTTTGGCTGCAGAGCACATAGTCAATCTGATTTCTGTGTTGACCGTCTGGTGATGTCCATGTGTAGAGACATCTCTTGGTTTGTTGGAAAAGAGTGTTTGCTATGACCATCGTATTCTCTTGACAAAATTCTATCAGCCTGTGCCCTGCTTCATTTTGTACTCCAAGACCAAACTTGCCTGTTATTCCAGTTATCTTTTGGCTTCCTACTTTAGCATTCCAATCCCCCATGATGATAAGGACATCATTTTTTGGTGTTGATTCTATAAGGTGCTGTAGGACTTCATAGAACTGGTCAATTTCATCCTCTTCAGCACCAGTGGTTGGGGCATAGACTTGGACTACTGTGATATTGAATGGTTTGCCTTGGATTCACACTGAGATCATTCTGTCATTTTGGGGATTGTATCCCAGTATTGCTTTTCCTACTCTTTTATTGACTATGAAGGCTACTCCATTTCTTCTGAGGGATTCTTGCCCGCAGTAGTATACCTGATGGTCCTCTGAATTAAATTCTCCCATTCCTGTCCATTTTAGTTCGCTGATTCCTAAGATGTCGATGTTCAGTCTTGTCATCTCTTGTTTGACCACATCCAGTTTGCCTTGATTCATGGATCTTACATTCCAGGTTCCTATGGAGAAAAGATCTTTACAGCATCGGACTTTCCTTTCACCACCAGATGCATCCACAGCTGAGCGTCCTTTCGGCTTTGGCCCAGTCGCTTCACTCTTTCTGGCACTACTAGTACTAGCCCTCTGCTCTTCCCCAGTAGCATATTTGACACCTTCCGACCTGAGGGGCTCAACTTCCAGCGTTATATCTTTTTGCCTTTTGGTACTGTCCATGGGGTTTTCATAGCAAAGATACTGGTGTGGGTTGCCATTTCCTTCTCCAGTGGATCACATTAATTTGTTCTCCTGCCAATATTTCTGATCAAATCTTGAGGAGCAAGGAATCTACTCTTCCTGTGATGGCTAAACCACTGTGATGGTGCTGCAATGGAACTAGATTAACCTTTCTGCTCCTTTCTCTGTCGAGATGTCCATTGACCCAAAAAAACAGGATCTCCAGTTCACTGCAAAAGGCCCAAACCCACAAGTAATGCTTGATAGTGGATAGTGAGGGGCAGAGGGAGATGTACACATTCCTACATATATGCATTTCCATGCACATTTGAGCATGGATACACAAGCATATCCTTGTCCACGATTTGTGCAGAGACTACTAAGGAAGGTAGGTAGATAAACCTTCTCTGCCTCTTCCCACTTGCCTACCCAATTCCTGAGTTATCAAGTTTATAGGCTTGGCTGATCTTTTACAAAGTGTCCACAAGACCAACCGTGAAATCATCTCAATGCAGAAGCCAAAGTATTGGGTGCTTCTGCTTCTGAGGGGTCACTAGATCTTCAAAGAAAAGGCTTGGTGTTCTGATCATTCCCATTTGGGGTAAGGTCCAATAACTACAGAACCTCCTTGGTAGAGAAGTGAAAACATTGAACATTCTGACTTCTGCTTTAAAACGACTTGATTGACTTTGATCTCATTGACATTTCTTGCAAGAAATGACAACCACAGGGAAATTTTTAAAAAGTCAAGATAGTGTCCATGTTCCTGAAATTGATGCCCTATCTTTATTTTACATATATTGTCCATGTGACCCACATAAAATGAGTGGGCTCATTTCAGCAAAAGATATCCAGTAAGCTTTTCATATCCCTTACTTTCTTTTCTGCTCTTGAACTAGACTGCTTTCAAGCATCACAGAAAAGAAATACAGACAAATGATAAAAGGCCTCCAATGGCCACTGGTTTAGAATTGGATTTAAAGAGAAGGATAAAAGTTCTGCCATGAGTGACAGCATAAAAATCCAGGTTGGTTTACACCATAATTTCATTTACTTATCAACCAATCAATCAACGTTTCAAGGCTAATCTCTCCCAATAGACTCTGGGTAACAAGAAAATAAGCACATTACAGCACAGTTAAAACAAACTATCTCTAATACAGCATAATTCATGATGGTGCCCCATTCTGCTTCAGTCAAAGATAGACTAGAATAAGATAATTTAACCCCTTATGAAAATCCATTGTTGAACTTGTACTCTCATCATATGATCAAATGGTCTCAAATTACCACCATAAATGGAGAACCATTGCTCACCATGACATCTCTGAGATAGATAAGGCCAAAGTAATGGGCCTTTCTTGCATAGAGGAGGGGGATTTACCCCTTATTATTTACCCCTTAAACCCTATAGCTTTAACTTTGATCCAACTGTTTTCCATTTGGGGACAAACAAACTGGGTACCTGTAATTGTATACTTTGGGGTATAGAGAGAAGATATGCAGTCAAGGGAATAAAGGTCAAATAACGGGGGTTAAACTGCAGCTGGCATGTGGGCAGTGCAAGTGGCTCAGAAAGAAACACACACACACACACACATAAGGTTTCTTGGGCTATAAAGGGGACAGGCAGAGAAACGTACTTTCAGATTTGCAAAATTCTGTTAATGTAACCTTATAATAAAGTAGAAGTAGGTCATCTGGCTGTGCTTCCTGTCTGATCTACCTTGCAAAGCTGACAGTCTTTTAAATTTTGGCTGATGACATCCATTATGCTCCTGTAATAATGAAGGCACTCTCAGGTTCAAATTATCCTCTCCTTTTGGTTCTCAGGTAACTCCACCTGGGGATGAACAGTGACTGGAAAATTAGGTCCCTTTGCTGCTGTCACCAGTCACTTCATTGCCATCGGTTTCTCATTTCTTCACCAGACTTCTGGGGGAACCAGAAGACCAAAGGGGAAATCCTCACCCTGCCTTGGGTCTGGCTAAGCAACAGGAATGGAAAACAAAACAAAAATGTGGGGGTCAATAGCTCAGTCTGAGCTGTGTTAGAGATAAAACATAAAGAAACTCCCACAACCTTAATACAATTCAAGCTATAGCCAAACAGCTCGAATTCCAACTTTACCTGACATAACCTCCTCATCCAGGTCCCCAACCAAATCTCTCAAAACCCTCATAAGCTTGAGACAACCTCCTTTTTTACCTTGATTGGCCCTCAGGATCAGATAACTCCCACTGGGCACATTCTTTCAAAGACCACTCTTTTTATACAAATGTCCCAATGCACTTGAGCCCAATCAGTTCATGCAAGGCTCCCAGTTACTCCTGAGAGACCCAAATAAAACAAAAGGCAGACCCTGCCCACAGGAAACCCATCCATTATTTTCAGTCTATCTCCTGGGATTTTGGGTCTGAGGCCATACCAAGGGATTTCCATAGAGAAGGTTCAAAAAATTCAGGGTGCAACAGGCATAAAAAAGGACATGGCTCTGATCCCATGGATGTGGCTGCCATCTTGTTGAGAATGCATCTAATCTTACTGTATTCTCAATGTGGGATACAGCATTAAAGAGTTAATTTACTTCTGCTCAGAAAGAAGCAAGGGATTTTTCTGAGTGAAAAAATAGTTGGCAATTGGGATTGAGTGGTTGAATGAAGATGAGAAGATAGGAAATGAGACATATTCATCTACGTTTTTTTACTGACTGAGCAATATGCTTTTAAGAGTCGTAACTCTTGAGAAAGGACTACGATAAGGCAGGTGCATTAGTTTTATTTTTCAGTTGTTTGTATATTGTTCATTCTTTTATTGATTTTGGAGAGTCTGCAAAGACATCTCCAATAACGGGATGCTGTTCCCAATAATTATTTGGGGTTTTGAAGTGAAGTTCTATGTTAACTACAACCATATTTCTCTACCTCCTACTGACTTGCTTGGTGAGAGAGACTAGCCTCTTATTCATCACAGTCCTTGTGTAGCTTAAGTGATTGAGCTTCAGTACAAAACTGAACTGTAATTTCAAGAGGGAAGAGAAATGTCCTGTTTCCCTGAAACCAGAGGAGCAGAGAAAAAGATAATCATGAAATAAACCAGAGGATAGCAGCATACCAAGTAAGCAGGATATGGCTATTAAAGGGAAACACTTCTTGAAGGTTATAGGTATTATCATTTTAGGGGGGGAAGTATAATACAAGTAGTCATAGACTTATAACCGGTTGCTTAACAACTATTTGAAATTACAACAGATCTTCCTGGGGGTACTTCTGACAGCCCCTCCCCCCATGGTCACATGACTGCACTTTGTGTGCTCAGCAACTGCCCTGCATTTACAGCCATTTGCAGTGTCTTGCACTCTTGTGACCACATTTTATGATGTTTTTTATTTTAAAAAAATGGCATTTACTCCCCCTGTTTGGCAAAATCAGTCCATAGCAAACATCGATTTGCTTAACAACTGCTGTGTTTGCAAAAAAAAAAAAAAAAAAAGGTTGCAAAATCAGCTGGGTCATGTGGGTGACCCAGTTTACAACCGTCATGACCTCTGACCAAAATGGGCAGTATCCATTACAGTCATAATTTGGGGATTACCTATATTTGTTGAAAAACCAAAAGAATGCATCCTGACCCAGAAAGAATAAAACGTAGCCTGCAGGAGAAGGCTAGAGCAGCCCAAGAAAGACTATGCTCACACAATAGCGTTGTTGTTGTTGTTGTTGTTGTTAGTTGCGAAGTCGTGTCCGACCCATCGCGACCCCATGGACAACGTTTCTCCAGGCCTTCCTGTCCTCTACCATCTTCTGGAGTCCATTTAAGCTCACGCCTACTGCTTCAGTGACTCCATCCAGCCACCTCATTCTCTGTCGTCCCCTTCTTCTACTGCCCTCAATCTTTCCCAGCATTAGGCTCTTCTCCAGTGAGTCCTTCCTTCTCATTAGGTGGCCAAAGTACTTGAGTTTCAACTTCAGGAACTGGCCTTCTAAGGAGCAATCAGGGTTGATCTCCTCTAGGAACAATAGCATTAGAAACCAAAATTGCAGGAATGGATAGAATAGAATGACTTGGAAGATGGACATGGTTGGATAGTATCCTGAATAAGCACACTCTAGCTAATAACATTTTAATCTCTTTTCCTCATTCAAGTCATATTGTTGATCTACTTGCTTTAATATTGCCTTTGCTGAATAGAAACGATGTCTTCCTGACTCTCTCACCTAAAATGTTTTAACAAGAAAAGTTGGGGTTTGAAAGAATATGTGGCTGCCCCAATGTTTTGCCTGCATTAATGTATCTGATGGAGCAATGAATGCACTGAAGACAAGGTGCAGCTGATGTAATTTATGGTTAACAGCATCGATTGCATAAGGGCAGTTGTAGCAATGAGATGGTACAAAAAAATGATTAAGTAGAGAAAGAGAGAGAAAATAAATTGGTAATTTGATGCAGTTCTTATTGCCGGGTACCACAAATAGGAATAGGTGGTCCAAGCCAGCCTTTTGCCATTATAAAAGTCTATAGTTCTCAGCCCACAGTGAAATTGAAAGAAACATCCAGCAGCTTGTCTCTTTTAATACACTTAAATTGTCTCAGACACCTAGATGCTGAGCATACAAATTGCTAGGTCATCCATTTCTTTCAGAGGTTACATCACTTATTTAGGAATGTATTTTCATCAGGGCAAAGAAGAGCAGAAATTATTGCAACTCTTCCACCAACATTAAGATTTTTCAATATATAATAAACAAGACAGCATGCAAAACACAGGCCAGAAGGCCTTTCAGACACCACCATTATTTTATACTTCTTCAGGACTGCAAAAGTCTTATAGGAAGTAAGTGAATGGACTGTCTGCTCAATGAAGCCATTAATTTACTCTTTCATTTGAATATCTTATTTTCCACCTTATAGACCAGCGGTCTCCAACCTTTCCGGCTTTGTGGATCAGTAGAGGGGTGGAGAGGGGATGGTTCTGCTCGTATAAATGGAGCTGCACAGGCGTTCTTCTTGCTCACTGCGCACGTACGTGGAGCTACGTGCACACATGCACCCACCCGCCACTTCCATGGCTTGGTTCTGAATGGGTCATGGCCTGGTAGTGGGCCACAGCTCAGGGGTTGGGGACCCCTATTATAGACTCTCAAAGTGGTTTCTTTGTTGTTTTGCTTTCCACTAAAAGCTCAAAGGATACATTCTTCTCTCTCTTCCCAACCACTTTGTGAAGTCAGGTGCATAGAGAAAAGGGGCTGAAATCACTAATAAAGCTTCCATGGTTGAAGCTAAACTTGACCATGGGTCTTAGGTACGGAGAGGAGGGCTTTCAAGCAAGCTGGTTGGCAGGAAATAGCTATAAAGAAGCACCCTAGAAATTCTAGGCTTAAGGGCTGGTCCATCTAGTGCAGAATTGTCAGATAGTGGGATAATTTTTCTGGTACCTGGTCCTTTTGATTGGTAACATCAAGGACTGGATGCAAATCATGCTCAAGCCCCATATAGGAATAGGAGTGTGATTGATATGAAGCCATGGATATATTGAAAGAAATAATAGAAATAAAAATAGAAGATACTGGAATTATCCAAGCAGCCTGAACCACCTTCTTGTCCTTATCCTTCCCTGTTGGTGACCCCCCCCCCAATTCTCCCTAATGAGCAGCAGCTCTCACTGAGGTTCCAGAAGGCAAGGGAATTATGTGCAATTGCTACATCTCATTCAAACTCAAATGAAAACAGCCTTCCTTTACCAGCAGTTGACAAGCACCAGCCATCACCAAAGTCTTCTGAACTTATTCTATCTATCTTGCTAATTGTCTCCCCAAGTAAGTTAGCTGAGATTCTTCAATTGGAAGTGTTTTTGTATGCACAACATCTAGTATCTCACAGACATATCTATTACTAACCAAGCTGCAATAGCATATTCACTACCAGCACCATTATTATTATTATTGAAGTAGGAAAAGAGGCAGTTGCAAAAGTCAATAAAGAACTGAAGGTTGCAGTTCTAAATTTTCTCTTAGCACGATTGCAATGTGTTATCTATCTCCTTAATGGGGGAGCTGAACAGATAAAATGTGACCCTCTGTCTTAGAAGGATGCCATTAATGCAGTTTCCAAGACTGGACTGTGTGATGCATTCCCTAATCCTAAACCTAACTTTAACCCCAAAATTATTAAATCACCTGTACTCTGTCAAAAGCAGAAGAATGAAGGTTTTAAGTAAAAAAGAGAAAAGGGGGCATAATAAAGGCTGATAGGAAATAAACCACATTGCTTAAACACCTGTTTCCACTGCCTGAGCATAAGTCTCATTCCAGTGATTAACTCTCCAATTGAAGTTTAGTGGCTCAGATATACTTAGCAGATATGTCAACAGAGGGCTGTTTCTTATGGCTGAGTCAATGTGCTTTCCTGTCACTCCTTCAGCCAGCAGAAAATTATCATGGCACAATCCCTCTTTCGCCACAGATGCAATGCTAACAAATGGTGCTGTCTTTCTCAGCATATGTGGCATTAATTGAGGAGTGGTGGATTCACCCAGCTTTGTTTTCCCCATCTCTTACCAAACAGTGAAGTTAGAAGTAAGAAGGAGGCAAATTTGACAGATGGCTAGACCCAGCAGATTTAGCCAACCTTCAAAGCTCTGGTTTGGCATAAATGGTTTGGTTGAGGGTGTTCAAAAAGCATCAACTGATAGGCAGGTTTGTTTTGGACATATGTTTGGTGCTCCTCCAGAAGAAAACCAAGACCACTTTCAAAAGTAGCCCAAACAACAGCTGACAGGCCCAGGAAAAGTTCCACAGGGAAGCGGTAGAAAAAGAAAATGTTACTTCTTTCTCTTTTCCACCACCACCACTACTGCTGTTCAACTACTGTTCAGGCTGATTGAAGTGTCCAGGTCATCTCAAAGACAGAAGAGGAGACAGAGTCTCCTGATGCTCAAAGCAAAATGTCACTTAAAATAGAGTGCCTAAAGTTTTGAAGGGAGGGTGCGTACCCACATGTCAGATGCAAGGAACCAAGAATTTATTTTTATTTATTTATTTGTTTGTTTATTAAATTTATTGGCCACCCATCTTATCATAGGGTAACTGTCAAGAGTGAAAACTTGGCAGCTATGTGCCTCTTTGTTTCATCTTGCTATTAGAATAAGGGGGGGAGGTGTTGATTACAAAAGGGTTAGTTATAGAGAAACAAAACTTCTCCAGTTCCATTGAAAACTGCGAGAGTCGAGAGTCTGGAAACATTTCAAGGACATTTTAACAGGTATGAAGAAGAAGACAGATGGTTCCCATAACAAAGAAAACTTGTTTACGTGAGCTACATGGAAGGTTGAGGGTTTAACTGGGAAAATCATTGTTAAATACTATGCTCTGATGCTTTGGGATTTTAGAGTTAGTTTCATATCGGTATAACCAAGCAATGCATTCAATAAACAGTAAGCTTTTCAGAAATGAAATGATCCTGGACTTTTATATGGATATTCAAGCGGGATGTTGACAGTAACTCTGAGTGGCTTACAGTTATCTGTAAGTTAAAACATAAAAAGTTAAAAACAGATGATAAAATCAAGCACACACGGGGAGGGCAGGGACGGAGTGTGTGGTGGTGGGGAGGTGGGATCATTATTACTCAACCATTTCCATTGCACTGATCCCCCACTGGGGCCCAAAGTCGACTGGCACAGCCACATCTTTAGACCCTTACAAAAAGATAGGAGGGTTGGCACCAACCTCACATCGGGGGGGAGGGGGCAAGATGTTCCAGAGGGCAGGAGCAACAACAGAAAAGGCCTTCCTCCTGGACCCTGCCAGCCGGAATAAAGAATTACATGATGAGTAACTCAGAGCAGCTTCTTTATTGCTGTTTGCCATTGAATATGGCCAGGCTAAAGCACACTCTGCATAACTATCAGATAAACCTTGTGAAGGTTTAGGGAGGATCACTTTTTGGGTCTCTTCCTGCACACCAAGGACTTTGTGCTGATTTGTCTCTTGGTTCCTTGGGAAAGAACCCCTCCCTCTTGCAATCAATGCCAGATTCCACCATACCACCAGTTTAGAGTAACCAATATGTGCCTGGCTAATGATACCCCAGGGATCACCTGACTGCAAGATTGAGGTCATTGAAAGGCAGGAAAACTGTCATGACTTGATAGGTATTTATTTGCACATGGAAATACTATTTTAACACCAGGATTGCTAAGAATAATGTAAGCCTATCTCACTTATGGGCTGGACACAAGATGTAGCATGGTTAAATGCTACCTAGAAAATGCCTGGGTCTGTATATCATATTAAGCTAAAATGTGGTTTGTTTGCTTTAGCTTTAGAATGATATATTAACATTAGCTTGCCTTCAGAAGTTGTAGCTTGCCTTCAGACGTTGTGGGTGCTTCATCACTCAAGGTTTTTAAAAAGAGACTGGACAGCCACTTGTCTGAAATGATATAGGGGACTAGAAGACCTCCAAGATCCCCTCCAGCTCTATTCTGATTGATTGATTGATTGATTGATTGAACATACTCAGCTGTGATTTATTCAACAAATCATGCTTAATTGAGTCATGAATTCATTCATTTCTTGAATTCCTCTGTAGCTAAATGGCTAATTATAGCTGTCTGCATGTGTAAGGATTTTTTATGACCAGTTTCTCCATTTCCCTCTCTGATGCTCATACTTGAGATCCGCTAAGGGATATAAACCTCCAAGCCTTAATGTTGTCCCTTCTAACTCTAAGGAACTGAAAAGGGGATCTGATTACTCATTGCTGATGCAGCTATAGTTCTCACAAGTAGCAAGTGACCTTATATACCTGTGTCTTGACAGTATCACTTAAGTAAGGACTCATAAAATGGGATTTAAATTGGTGGCAGCACTTAATTAACCTTGGCTGATCTTAAAACGTTAAGCGTGGTCTGACCTAGTTAGTAGTTAAAGACTACTAAGAAATCCTAGGGCCATAGGCTAGACTGGAATTTTTAAAAAAAAATCCAAAAAAGGATTGTTGCCAAAGAAACTTTTTGGATGGATCCTTAAAGACACCAGGAATTGAACTCATTGTGTAGAAGACATTGTTTATCCAAGATGGCAGCCTTCCCCAAGAGCAAAATATCCATAGTGGGTTAACAGCATAAAATTGTTGTGTTCACATACAACAAGGTTGTTATTAATGTGAGTTCTAATAATGCAATATTCAATTTAATTCAAATTATAGAATGATACCAAGTCATGTTTAATGCAACCCAAAATTCAGTTAAGGCAGGGCCAGCACATGTACAGTTGAGGTTGTGGGGTTATTGTTGGGCTTTCAGATACTGCTCCTTCATCCTGCGCTTGTTTATCTTCTTGTGTGCAAAATGGATCTTAGGAAGTCTCCTTCAGATAAAAACACCATGAAGGCGAAAAAAGGAGAAGCTTATAATTACATTATAGCAAAAGTTTCATGTAATTAAACGACATGGCAACTGTAAAATAGGACAAGATGTCAAAATTCCTGAATCTATAATATAATTTGTTTGTATTTATTTCTCTTTGTATAACTACACTGTGACTTTGTTAACAATAAATTTAAATTATAAGTATATTCCTTTTATCCTTTACTGTAATGTTTCATTAATAAACATATAAAAACCTATGTTTAAAAAAATGTATTGCCTCTTTCCGTTAAGCTGGAACCAATTACCATATTTTACATATAAACATAACTTTGAATAGTCTGAATTTGAATAACGCGGCCACTGCATGGGATTCATTATCAGCACTAATCGGGAACTACCTGTAATATGTTTGACCCAACCAAACTACACAATGGCTTAATGTGGTGGCCCAGTTTACTGTCAGCCTTATCACCAGACAGGAAATTCGACTAGATAAGCTAATTCTACTTCATTGTAAAGCTATATTAACCGAATCTTGCAAATATGAAAGAACAAATCTCTGCCATCTCTTTTTGCAACCCAAGCAACTAGAAAGTCTGCCTTTTGAGCTGCAGGTTCTGTCCTCTATTATTTGCTACAAACTTCACTACAATCTTCTGAGTCCACAAAAGAGAATATTTGTAGCACAATGCTGAACTGTGGAGTCCGTGGAGTGCTATCTGAACTTGGTTGTTTGCTTGCAGACATTTCATTTCCCTACTAGGTAACATCATCAGTGCAAGAGATTGAGAAACTTATGCATTTCAAGATCTCTTCATTAGGAATTAGAAGGAGCCATGTCTCCATTGGATCTGTTAGTTAGAAAAATGCAAATTGGATCTTAACAATTATAGAAGAGCATTAGATTAAGAGCTTTCCCAAAGTTAGAACGAAATAGATGTAAATTTAAAAAAAAAAATCATCCTCTGTTTTGGAAATACAAATTTCAGTTGCTAATGTTTCAATCCTATTGAGAGGGATTGGCTCTTGATTAACTTTCATTAACTTTTGGTTAATGAAAACCAGAAAAGGAGAAAGTAAGGAAAATAATAGGCTAGATCTGTTCTTTGGGGGTTACTAGTTAGTTTATATGTATGTCATTTTAAAATTATTATCATTTTTAGCATGGAGGCCTGGATATTTCTATCTAGAATCTTTTTAAAGCTGGGCTATGGGCAGCAGTGTTCAGTAAACTAGGGTCTGGGAATCAGAAAGCAAATTCTAAGGAATCAAGTTTTCTGTGTCAAGAATGAGAACTGAAAGCAATGAGGATTAGGAGCAAAGCTGGTGCAGGTCCAGAAAATAAGTCTAGAATCAAATTCAAAGGCAATATGCATATAATCCACTTATCCTCATGGATGAAATAACCCATTTTCTGGGTTTACACAAGACAGGGAATTATATAAATATCCCCCCCCCAAAAAAACCAAGTTTCCCCATCCTTTCTCCCCAAGAGAAAGAACATTAACCATGGTTAGGTTAATACTAATCAAGCATAACAAACTGTGGGCACGCAGCAGCTAGAACTGTGACTGGTAAAGCATGTATATGGCCAGAAAGAACCACAGAGTGAAGAAGCAGATGTTAATGGTCAGTCAAAAGAAAGGCAAAAACTCTTTTTCCTCTTCCTGAGAGGAGGAATCTGTGGACGCCAGAGGAGAAGGGCCAACACATTTGACCAGAAAAACTCTAATTATTTATTTCTGTACAAGGTACAGAAGTCAGCAGCTTTTGGGGGGGGGGAGGTTATCCACGCAGCCCAGTAACCTCATTGCAGATGACTGAAAATATGGTGAAATGATGCAAAAAAAAGCACAGGGAAAACAGGAAGCTGTTTTTTAACAGTTTCTACCAAGTTCAAACCAGCACATTGTACACTTCTCTGTACAAAGAGTTACACTATTGCAGCAGTCATGATAAGATTTTAAACCCCATTAGAATGGAATGGAATGGAATGGAATGGAATGGAATGGAATGGAATGGAATGGAATAGAATAGAATAGAATAGAATAGAATAGAATAGAATAGAATAGAATAGAATAGAATAGAATAGAATAGAATAGAATAGAATAGAATAGAATAGAATAGAGCTGGAAGGGACCTTGGAGGTCTTCTAATCCAGTCGCCTGCTCAAGCATCTCAGGTGATTGTCTAGTCTCTTCTTTAAAATCTCCAGTGATGGAGCACCCACGATTTCTAGAGGCAAGCTGTTCCACTGGTTGATTGTCCTCACTGTCAGGAAGTTTCTCCTTAATTCCAGGTTGTTTCTCTCTTTGATCAGTTTCCAACCATTGTTTCTCGTCCTTCCCTCTGGTGCTCTGGTGAACAACATGACCCCTTCTTCCTTGTGGCAGCCCCTCAGATACTGGAATACTGCTATCATGTCTCCCCTATTTTTTCTTTTCTTTAGACTAGCCAAACCCAAGTCCCGAGCCATTCTTCATATGTTTTGATCATCTTAGCTGCTCTTCTCTGAATTTTTTCCAAGCTCTCTTTTTTGTGATATGGTGATCAAAATTGGCTGCAGTATTCCAGGTGTGGTCTTACTAGGGTTTTATAAAGCGGTACTAATACTTCACGTGATCTTGATTCTATGCCTCTGTTTATACAAGCTAGGATTGTATTAGCTTTTTTGGTTGCTGCTGCATACTGCTGGCTCATGGTTAAGTGATCGTCCACTAGGACTCCAAGGTCCCTCTCACAGTTACTGTTTTTAAGCCAGGTCTCGCTCAATCTGTACTTTGTTTTTTCCTGCCTAAATGTAAAACTTTGCTTTTCTCCACATTGAAACTCATTTTGTAGGATAGGGCCCATTGTTCAAGTTTGTCTAGATCTTTCTGGATCCTGAGTTTGTCTTCTGGAGTGTTGGCTACTCCTGTCAGTTTGGTGTCATCTGCAAATTTGATGAGTTCCTCTTCAATTCTCTCATTTAAGTCATTTATGAAGATATTGAAGAGTACTGGGCCTAAGACGGAACCTTGTGGTACCCCACTGCTTACTTCCCTCCATGTGGAGTAGTGCCATTGAGGACTATGTGTTGAGTATGGTTTGTCAGCCAGCTACAGATCCATCTGATGGTGATGTTGTCTATTCCACCTTTTTCTAGCTTACCAAGGAGTAGGTTGTGGTCTACTTTATCAAATGCCTTACTGAAATCTAAGTATATTATGTCCACAGCATTTTGCTGGCCTACTAGTTTAGTCACTTTATCAAAGAATGAAATAAGATTGGTTTGGCATGATCTATTTTTAACAAACCCGTGCTGGTTACTGGTTATGACTTTGTTTGCTTCTAGTTGTTCGCAGATCTGTTTTTTGATTATCTTTTCTAGGATCTTTCCAGGTATTGATGTTAAAACTGATTGCTCTGTAGTTTCCTGGGCCCATTTTTTTCCTTTCTTGAAGATGGGAACCACATCAGCCCTTTTACAATCCTCAGGTACTTCCCTGGTGCTCCAGGATTTATAACATAAGACAAGACAAGACAAGATAACCTTTATTGTCATTTTTTACTGTGGGCACAAGGGCACACATCAAAAATGAAATTTACTTGCCCGCTCTCAAAGTGAACACATACATAACACACACCTAAACATACTATATAGAACATATGTATAGACCCACACTCCTACATATACATAACAAATAAATATATTTTTTTATAAATAATTTTTATTACCATTTTCCTTTATACAACTCTAATACATATTCAAAATTTGGAAAACTCAACAGTGGCCACAGGATTGGAAAAGGTCAGTTTACATTCCAATTCCAAAGAAAGGCAATGCCAAAGAATGTTCAAACTATCGCACCATTGCACTCATTTCACATGCAAGTAAAGTTATGCTTAAAATCCTACAAGCTAGACTCCAGCAGTATGTGGATTGAGAACTTCCAGAAGTACAGGCAGGATTTTGAAGAGGCAGAGGAACTAGAGATCAAATTGCCAACATACGCTGGATCATGGAGAAAGCTAGGGAGTTCCAGAAAAACATCTACTTCTGCTTCATTGACTATGCTAAAGCCTTTGATTGTGTGGATCACAACAAATTGTGGCAAGTTCTTAAAGAGATGGGAGTACCAGACCATCTTATTTGTCTCTTGAGAAACCTATATGCGGGTCAAGAAGCAACAGTGAGAACTGGACACGGAACCACTGATTGGTTCAAAATTGGGAAAGGAGTCCGGCAAGGCTGAATTCTGTCGCCCTGCCTATTTAACTTATATGCAGAGCACATCATGAGACAGGCAGGGCTAGATGAATCAAAAGTTGGAATTAAGATTGCCGGGAGAAATATCAACAACCTAAGATATGCAGATGATACCACTCTAATGGCAGAAAGTGAAGAGGAACTAAAGAGCCTCTTGATGCGGGTGAAGAAGGAGAGTGCAAAAGTTGGCTTGAAACTCAACATTAAGAAAACCAAGATCATGGCATCCGGCCCTCTCAATTCCTGGCAAATAGATGGGGAAGAAATGGAGGTAGTGACAGATTTTATCTTCCTGGGCTCTAAGATCACCACAGATGGGGATTGCAGCCAAGAAATTAAAAGACGCTTGCTCCTGGGGAGGAAAGCTATGGCAAATTTAGACAGTATACTAAAAAGCAGAGACATCACCCTGCCAACAAAAGTACGTATAGTCAAGGCCATGGTTTTCCCAGTTGCAATGTATGGCTGTGAAAGTTGGACCATAAGAAAGGCTGAACGCCAAAGAATTGAGGCCTTTGAACTATGGTGCTGGAGAAGACTCCTGCGAGTCCCTTGGACTGCAAGGCGATCAAACCGGTCAGTCCTAGAGGAGATCAACCCTGACTGCTCCTTAGAAGGCCAGATACTGAAATTGAAACTCAAGTACTTCGGCCACCTAATGAGAAGGAAGGACTCACTGGAGAAGAGCCTAATGCTGGGAAAGATTGAGGGCAATAGAAGAAGGGGACGACAGAGAATGAGGTGGCTGGATGGAATCACTGAGGCAGTAGGCGTGAGCTTAAATGGACTCCAGAAGATGGTAGAGGACAGGAAGGCCTGGAGGAACGTTGTCCATGGGGTCGCGATGGGTCGGACATGACTTCGCAACTAACAACAACTAACAACAACAATACATATTCAGCAGACTGTGTCATTTTTATATACTTCGGATCAGCGTTCTATACAATATATACACTATATACATTCAATATCTAACCACACAGTAGCCTTATGTATATTTCCAATTTTTGTTTCTATTATCTATCCAAGTATACCATTTTTCCCAAACCGCGTAAAATTCCGAATTATCTTTTTCTTTTAGTTCTAGCGTGAGTTTATCCATTTCGGCACATTCATATATCTTCTGAATGATCAATCCCTCTGATGGTATATTGCGTTCCTTCCAATATTGCGCGAACGCAATTCTTGCCACAGTTAATATGTGTAAAATCAAATATCTTATTTTACTGTCAATTTTCTTTTTAAATATTCCCAGAAGTGTTTCCGGGTTTAGTTCTATTTGGCATTTTGTTAACTCTTGTAGCCACCCTTGTATCTTAGTCCAATACTTTTTTGCTTCAGGACACAGCCACCAAGCATGAAAGAAGGTACCTTGACAATGATTACATTTCCAACATTTTGGGCTTTGATTTGGATACATTTTCGCCAGCCTTGCTGGAGCTAGGTGCCAATGATATAGCATTTTATACTGATTTTCCTTTATGCAGCAGATTTTGTTACTGTCCATCTTGAATATATAATGGAAGGAGGAAGCTTGAGAGTTCACAAGGTTAATGCTGTATGGAATGAAACTATGGCTGAATCTGGATGTTCTGCTTCAGATACCACGAAGCCTCCTCCCGGAAGGTAACAAGGAAAACAGGTCATGAAGAGGATGTGTAGTGTCCCAGATAATCTTACGGACCCTGCTCAAGCAACGCTTCTGTGCTATGTCCTGGATGGGAGGGAGGGAACTGCCAATGATCTTTTCGGCCATCCTCACCACTCTCTGCACCAGCTTCCTGTCTGAAGCATCTTATGAAAGATATGGTGCAATGGTTCTGAGATAACATCTGCCAGCTCTTTCAGAACTCTGGGATGTAATCTGTCGGGTCCCGGTGATTTATATTCGTCAAGTGATTTATATTCGTCAAGGTCGGATAGGTGTTCTCTTACCATTTTCTTGCTTATTTTAATTTTTGTTTCTAGTTTGTCTTTTGCAGTGGTTTTTTGGGTATGTTGGGCTGTAGTTTCTTTTTGTGTGAAGACTGATGCAAAGTATGAGTTAAGCAGCTCTGCTTTCTCCCTGTTGCCTGTTATTTCCTTGCCATCTTCTCTCTTTAGTGGACCTATAGTTTCCTTAACTTTTTTCTTGTTGTTAATATGTTGAAAGAAACTTTTTTTATTATCGTTGATTTTTGTTGCAAGTCTTTGTTCATTAGAAATAAATAGGGCATGAAAAAAGGTTTTGGTTTTTTTAATTGGTTAGTTATATCAACATACATGTGCAATTTGATATTTTAATTTTGTCTATAGAAATTCAACTTTTTATATGTGTTTGTGTGTGTGTGTGTGTGTGTGTGTGTGTGTGTACATGCGCGCGCGCCCTACCTATAGGAGGGAACTGACAATTCTTTTCTGGAATACAAAGGCGCATAGCAACAAGGGAATTACTCAGTATGAAAATGTGGTTGTCTGTTATTTGAACTAAACAATTTGCAAGTTGTTTCCATGCTATCTTAATCCAGATAGGTTTGTGATGGCTTAGAAAAAAGAAGGCATTAGTATGGGACAGTAGTAGCTCAAAAGAATAAGTGCAAATATAGAATCATAGAATCACAGGACTGGAAGTGACCTTGAAAATCTTCTAGTACAATCCCCTGTTCAGGGCAGGAGTCCTTATTTTATCCCAAGCAAATTGTTGTCCAATTTTTTCTTCAAAACCTCCAGCAATGGAGGATCCACAACTTCGGGAAGCAAGCTGTTCCATTGACTAATTGTTTCTTGTAAGTTCCAGGTTGGATCTTCCTCTGACAAGTTTCCGTCCTTCCTTCCTGTCTTAACTTCAGGTGTTTTAGAGAATAAATCAACTCCCTCTTCCCTGTGTCAGTCTTTCAAATATTGGAAGACTGCTATCATGTGATTCCTAAGCCTTCTCTTTCTTCCCTTAGCTGCTCATCATATGGTTTAGCCTCCAGACCCCCTATCATCTTTGAAGTGGTGTTGTGTAGGTACCAAAAGTAGCGGTTCATCCCCTCACTTTCAGCCTCCAAACATGAGGCTTCAGAATAGCTCTGCACTAATATTTAAAGCAATTTTCATGGCACTTTGGGGGTGTCCCTGATCTTGCAACTTTTCCTTCCTACTCTCTGTTCTCCATCTGATACTTCACACTCTACTCCGCTGCTATTTTGCCATCTGCTCTTAACCTTGGTATGTATTGGCAACCGGGGACTATGTTCCTTCAAGAAGAACATCTCAAGTTGTATTTTCTACTCATTGGCTCAAAAAAGACCACCATCTGCTTCTGGTCTTTTTCCCTGGGACATGGAAATATTTTGAAAAGCACTCCTGGGATTCCTTATGCCACATCAATAAACTAATCTGGAATTTTGACCATCAGTGCCATCCACTTAATAGCAACAGGGAAGTTGGCATGAAAAATTGTCAGGTATAGAGAGCTAAGATCTCAGTAGTAACATCTTTCCAACTCTAGCAGATGGGGAAGATGGAGTTGGGGGAGTAAAATCTTCCCAAGTCTTCACTGTTTCTTATAACTGCTTAGACATACCAGCTGCTTTTTAAATTCCCCCTCCAGATAAACCTGAAAAAAAGAAAAGCATAATGAAACTTCGCAGAAATGAGTTGGTTGCCTGAAGACACAGTTTTTCCTATCTGCTTTCAGAAAGAAAGAAAATAATTTCGAGAGTCTCCTATATCAAACCAGAGATTTTTGTTTAAACATCATGTTGCAACTGCTGGAGGATTTTAGTTCATTTTCCCCAAGGCCAATGTAGCATTAAGTTCTATCCAAAAGGAGGCTTTCAAATTGCCAGTGCTGCCTTGCTTGGTGTGTTACATAAATCCTCACCAGGATCCTTGGAGACCAAAAGCAATTATGTTAGACAGTGAGGTAACCAAGAAGGGTGGGGTTTCAAAAGAAAGTTTTGATGATCAGGGGGAAAAAATCCTTTTTTATAATAAAGCTTTGAAGCCTAGGGAAATACTATACTTGTTTCCAAAATACGGTCCCCGAGGCTACCCATTATATTTTATCTTACATAAGACAAGCCACCCTGAAGGTGAGACCATCATGTCTCTCCCTAAAAGCAAAACGTGACTGAGAGGAAGACAATCTTGAAGAGGAGATTGCAGCAGGAGATGACAATAGACCAGACATGTCAAACTCAAGGCTCGCGGGCCAGATCCGTGATGTGTTTAGATCTGGCCCGCGAGCAGACTAGTAGGAGGAGGTGATTGAGTAGTTACCTCCTCGCTTCTTTTGGTGTCTTGCCAGTGCCAGCAGCACTAGCAGAGGACAGGCAGCGGGAGCCTCTCCAATGCATGGAGCTGTGCAGCAGCGGTAACCGCAGGGGCAGGCGGGCATGGCTAAAGCATCCTCTGCCTGAGAGCGAGTGGCTGGCGAGGGAAGGAAAGGAAGGGAAGGAAAGAGAAAGGGCGGAAGGCGCTTGGGCTGTGCATTTCTTCAGTTCTCACCCCTCCCTGCCTTGCCGTCTTTCCGTCCTCCTCTTCCTTCATCTGTGCTGCACTTTCCCACAAGTAGCCGCTCGCCTCGCAGACTTTCCCCCAAAGACGCAAGGAAACGCAAGACGAGAAGCTCGCATGCACCAGGCCTGGGCCAAAGCTAGTCCAGAAATCCGAGCCACGCACTGCTGAAGTGCACGCACTTCCTTCGAAGCTGCTACTGCCCCTCTGGGCAAGAAATCTGCTGGCCCTTTGAGGGCAACCATAATCCTGATGCAGCCCTCAGTGAAATTGAGTTTGACACCCCTGCAATAGACCATCCAGAGAGAGAGACCATGTCTTCAGGGTCCTTTGAAAGAGTGTCAAAGTGGGGGCAGCTCAGTGGAGTATCTGACCCAGAGTGCCCCCTTTTGGAAAACCTATCAATTACACTTTGTAAGGCTCTTTCTTCTCACCTTCAGAGAACAAAGGAAGGTTTTCCTATGTAGTAATACAATAGCACATAGACTTATATACCACTTCGTAGTGCTTTATAGCCCTCTCTAAGTGGTTTATAGAGTCAGCATATTGCCCCCAGCAATCTGGGTCCTCATTTTACCCACTTCGGAAGGATGGAAGGCTGAGTCAGCCTTGAACCGGTGAGACCCGAACTGCCGACCTGCATGTAAGGGGCTTGTAGAGGAGGACACAGGGTGCCAACCTCTGATTACTGTCCAGATACTCTGCCTGTATTGTGCTCTCAGAAAAATGAACTTCACCTCTGCTTCAAGCAATTCTTTTTCTTGTCCTGTCTCAGAATGAACTAAATTTCCTTCTAACACCATGCAACTTACTGTATATAAAATGAGGAGCATTTGGATCATATATTTGTCACCAACTTGTATTTTTTTGCCATTTCCACCCACCCACCCCCCAGAAAAAAGATTGGTCTGTCCATTCATGTGTAGCAACACTGCTCTTAAAATTATCTTCATCAGCATCAACTTGGTTGTTCTGAAAGTTATCTTTTAAAAAAAAAATGGTACATTTACACATATACAAAAATCAAAAGCTTCAGAAATACAAATCTCCAGGCAGCCATAGCTTGTTCCTAAATGTCTGCCTGTCTGCCTGCCTCTTTCTCCCCATATACATTGAAACATTAGTTCTATAAATAAGTATCCAAGGTGTCGTGTAGGTTAAGCATCCCTTGCAACATCTGAGGAAGTCGATGCTGTTGTTTCCTATATGTCTGCGCATCATTTTTATTCCAGCCTACAAACATTCATTAAGTAATTCAGAGGCCCTAGAAGCAATCACTAAGTTCTTCCAACAGTTCATGTTTTACACCTCAAATAGCTGGTGAGCAATCAGCTTCATGTCTTCCCTCTTCAAGACCTGATATATTGCAAGGGAGCTCAGATTTCTACCTTCCTCAGCTTGCGTCATAATGTCTGTGGATGAGATAAGCTGTGGACTTTGATCAAATTCACTTCATTTTTATGGATGGCAGGACACAGGGGCAATATTAAAATACAAATTAGCAGCTTCATAATTCAAATACATTGAAATCTTCCAGAAAGATAATGAGCTGCTGGAAGGGAATCCCATAACACATCTCCCTTGCTACACCCGCACTTACAGGAATGTAAAGGATACAATTAGATTTCATGTACTTCTTACAACTGTTCCAGGCTTTTAGTGGACAGGAAATATGTGATATGTCTTTCTAAAAATCCCAGGGCCTATTTTATTGAAGTTGGTGAATCAAGAATCATGTGGCTTTTAGCCCAGGATTTTGTAGGACCTGTGGTTGCCTTTGAAAACAGAATGGGACAACTCGTCACAGTCAACTCACCGTGGTCAACATGCCATGGCCAATTTGCCATGGCCAACTCTCCGTGGGACAATTTGCCACGGGACAACTTGCTGTGGGACAATTCAACAATTCAATTTAATTATTTAAAATAATTAAAAATTATTTTAGTTTTTGTCATTGGTTGCCAATTTACTTCTGGGTCCAATTGAAGGTGCTGGTCATCACATTAAAAGCCCTACATGTCCTGAGGCCAAGTTATCTGAAGGACCAGTGGGCCTGGAGACCCCAGAGTGATATGGAGCCCATCAAGTAGTTGGCTTGATTGTTGTCAATAGGGTGGTGGTAGTTTATTGGGTTTTCTATTGGGGTTTTAATTCTGTAAGCTGCCTAGAGTCACTGTAAGTTGGGCAGCCATGTAAATTTTCTAAATAAATAAGTAAACAAATAAACATGTGATAAGTCATTCGGGACCCATCTTTCTAAAAATCTCAGGTCCTGTTTTCTTGAAGTTGGCGAGTCATATGACTTCTAGGGTGGGATTTTCATAGCACCTGTGGTTGCCATCCCAGAAAAAAAGACTAAGGTGAACTTGGATGGTCAGGGAAAGAGAGATGGTGGGCCAGTAAACTCATGTTTGTCTTCTGCAAAGAAATGGTTCTTTTATGGCTATATTCCCCATAACAGCCATTTTGTAATCTCAAAATGCCAAAGATGCTCATCTACCTCAAAGGATTGGGAGGTTCATTTATTAACCATAGCCTTCTGTGGCAGAACATGTAAATTAATCCATAATATCTAGGGAGTCTTTAGTAGTCCAGGTTTCCCAACAATTTAAAATACTCATTATTCTGAGAATAAACAAAAACCAGTTTGTTGTCAGCATTCCCAGTCTCTCTGCAGCTTGGAAGAATTAATGCAGTAGGTCAGTCAATACAAACCCCACTGCAGCTGACTTCACAGATGCATATCTACAGGCAGACATTTCTACCATCCCAAACCAACATTTCTCCACCCTCATCTTTGTCAGAAACACTAGTTAGTGTCAGAGCTTCATTGAACCTCAAAGTGATGCCTTTAGAGTTCTCTGGTGATGAGAAAGCAGCCATTGCAAAGTCTCATTTTCTCATAAGGCAGACAAGGTCTCTTCATTTTTGATTTTCCATCTTCCTGTTTGTCAGAAGGAATCAAAGGCATTGCTAAAATGACAAAATTAGCCTGTCAAAAACAAAACACTCAGTTGCCTTGAAAATCTATAAAATTCCAGTACAGGCAGTCCTTGAGTTATAACCACAACTGAGCCCAAAATTTATCTTGCTAAGTGAAACATTTGTTAAGTGAGTTTTGCCCCATTTTACGATCCATTTTGCCACCGTTGTTAAGTAAATCACTGCAGTTGTTAAATTAGTAACATGGTTGTTAAGTGAATCTGTCTTTCCCCTTGACTTTGCTGGTCAGAAGGTCGTAAAAGTTGATCATATGATCTCAGGACATTGCAACCATTATAAATATGAGTCAGTTGCCAAGCATCTGAATTTTGATCATGCGACCATGGGGATGCTGCAACAGTCATAAGTGCGAAAAACAGTCATACGACACTTTTTGCAGTGTTGTTGTAACTTTGAATGATCACTAAATGAACTGCTGTAAGTTGGGGACTACCTGTATGTTATTGTGAGCTAACAGTTATCTGTATTCTTAAATAAAGGTTAACAACAACAACAACAATAATAATAATAATAATAATAGTGGTGGTGGTGATGATGATGATGATGATGATGATGTTGGAAGGGACCTTGGAGGTCATCTAGTCCAACCCCCTGCTCAGGCAGGAAACCCTATACCATTTCATACAAATGGTTGTTCAGTCTCAACATGTAAAAAACAAGAAAAAAGTGAAGGAAATGATTGGTCCATTAGTGGGTGAAAGTGGCAAGAAGGTGACAAGCAATAGGGAGAAAGCAGAACTATTTAACTCATTTTTTGCATCTGGGAAAAAACAGACCAACCTATCAAAAATAGTGCCATAAAAAACAGAATAGAAACACAAGTTAAGATAGGCAAGAAAATGGTAATTGAGCACCTGTCCAGCCTAGATGAGTTCAAATCACCAGGACCAGATGGATAACACCCCAAGGTTCTCAAGGAACTGGCAGATATGATCTCAGAAACACTGAACTATATTTTTCAAAGATCCTGGAGCACTGGGGAACTACCAGAGGACTGGAAAAGAGCTGATGTAGTTCCCATCTTCAAAAAAGGGAAAAAAATAGATCCAGGAAACTACAGACTATCAGCCTGACCTTAATACCTGGGAAGATTCTGGAAAAGATAATCAAACAACGAATCAGCGAACACCTAGAGGCAAACAAAATCACTACTAAAAGCCAACATGGGTTTGTCAAAAACAGATCAGACCTTATTGCATTCTTTGACCAAGTAACAAAATTAATGGATCAGAGGAATGCTGTGGATATAATTTACTTGGACTTCAGTAAGGCATTTGATAAAGTAGATCACAACCTACTACTCGATAAGATAGAAAAATGTGGGTTAGACAGCATCACCACCAGATGGATTCGTAGCTGGCTGACCGGACGTACTCAGCGTGTGGTCCTCAATGGAACCACATCTACATGGAGGGAAGTGTGCAGTGGGGTGCCCCAGGGCTCTGTTCTGGGCCCAGTGCTCTTTAACATCTTCATCAATGATATGGACGAGGGGATAGATGGGGAACTCATCAAATTTGTGGATGACACCAAGCTGGTAGGAATAGCCAGCACTCCAGAAGACAGGCTTAAGATACAGGAGGACCTGGACAGACTTGAACACTGGGCACTATCTAACAAAATGAAATTCAATGGTGAAAAAAGTAAGGTTCTACATTTAGGCAAGAAAAACCAAATGTACAGGTATAGTATACCACCTTGCTCAATAGTAGTAACTGTGAGAGGGATCTCGGAGTCCTAGTGGACAATCACTTAAATATGAGCCAGCAGTGTGCTGCAGTTGCCAAAAAAGCCAACACAGTGCTGCATTAACAGAGGGATAGAATCAAGATCACGTGAAGTATTAATACCACTTTACAATGCCTTGGTAAGGCCACACTTGGAATACTGCATCCAGTTTTGGTCACCACGATGTAAAAAAGATGTTGAGACTCTAGAAAGAGTGCAGAGAAGGGCAACAAAGATGATTAGGGGATTGGAGGCTAAAACATATAAGGAACGGTTGCTGGAATTGGGTATGTCTAGTTTAATGAAAAGAAGGACTAGGGGTGACATGATAACAGTATTCCAATATCTCAGGGGTTGCCACAAAGAAGAGGGAGTCAAGCTATTCTCCAAGGCACCTGAGGGCAAGACAAGAAGCAACGGATGGAAACTAGTCAAGGAGAGAAGCAACCTAGAACTGAGGAGAAACTTCCTGACAGTTAGAACAATTAACCAGTGGAACAACCTGCCTCTAGAAGCAGTGAATGCTCCAACACTGGAAGTTTTTAAGAAGAGACTGGACAGCCATTTGTCCGAAATGCTGTAGGGTTTCCTGCCTGAGCAGGGGGTTGGACTCGATGACCTCCACGGTCCCTTCCAACTTTTATTATTATTATTATTATTATTATTATTATTATTATTATTATTATTATTATTATTATTATTATTATTATTATTATTATTATTATTATTATTATTATTATTATTATTATTATTATTATTATTATGTATTCCAGGTTCCATCAATTAGCATTAGCAATAGCACTTAGGCTTATATACTGCTTCATAGTCCTTTACAGCCTTCTCTAAGTGGTTTACAGATTCGGCATATTGCCCTCAACAATGTGGGTCCTCATTTTACCAACCTTAGAAGGATGGAAGGCCGAGTCAACTTTGAGCCAGTGAGAATCGAACGGCTGGCAGTCAGCAGAATTAGTCTGCAATACTGCATTCTAACCACTGCGCCACCATGGCAATTAAACAATGGCATCTGCTGGGACCCCCCAGAAATGCCTGTAGAAGCACCTGACCTCTGGAATGAAATTCAATTTCCTCCTGAAATTCCTACTGGAATTCTGAAGAGCGCTAAAGATCTGGCTCTTCATCCAGGCTTTTGATGAGGATGATCCACACCCCTTTCTTCCTTTCTGTTCTTCTTTAAGTTTGTTATCTTTGCCGTTGTTGTTCTTCTCTCTTGTGCTATTTTTTGTTTATTTGTAATATTTTTGTTCCCAAATGTTTTAACAATTGTAAACTACTCTGAGATGCTACAAGTAGGGTAGCATATACATTTAATATATTGTTGTTATTATAATTATTAATTTTACTGGGCTTATAGGCTGCCAGTAAGTGACTAATTTCCCAACTTCCATAAATAGGGTTAAAAATAATGCAATGTCCTTTAAATGTGTCTTGAAAATCCAGCTTTTTCCCCAAGCCCTGAGATGAGAAGCTGTTTTCTGAATTTTTTTTTTTTACTATCAGTTTGTTTTCCTTTAGGGTATCTGTCTTTTCTGGGGTGTTGCTATCTTATTGGTGGTTTTGTATTGACTCCTATCATAAGCTGCCCAGACATGGTTGACTAGGGTTGCTCAATACATTTGATAAATTAAGTGAAAAGAAAACAAATCAATAATATTACAAATCATATAACACTAGGAACAATCATCAATACAATCCTAAATCAAAATACATTGTCCTACTGGAGGGAATACAATCACAGCATTCCAGCTCCAAGGCC
The DNA here is from genome assembly GCA_023970755.1 of Azemiops feae. Lineage (NCBI taxonomy): Eukaryota > Metazoa > Chordata > Lepidosauria > Squamata > Viperidae > Azemiops > Azemiops feae. The sequence continues at coordinate 368,334 of JALGBA010001265.1, forward strand.
TGAAAGAATCATTGTGTTTTAATGTCTTTCCTAAAAACCAGGAGGAAAGGAGCCAGGCAGATTACATGGACCAGCTTAAATCAAACAGAAGGACCATTCATACAAGGTAAGATAGTAAGAGCAATAACATTTAGACTTACATACCACCCCGTAGCACTTTACAGCATTCTCTGGGCAGTTTACAATGTCAGCATATTGTCCCCAATAACCTGGGTCCTCATTTTACCAGTCCCAGAAGATGGAAAGCTGAGTCAACCTTAAGCCCCGTCAGAATCTGCACACTCTCCCTCATTACACAAATACACATCACCTGATATGCTTATATCCACTATAAGCATTCAGGTTTATACAGCTTGGAGGTGGAAAATATGCACGAAAATGATGATATGGTCAAAATACTCACTTGCCTAATAATTGTGCACACAGTGTATGCTGTTTACTGTCTCCTTTTCTCCTAAATTCTGTCTTAGCATAAAAATGTTTAATAAATACCCCCTATACTATAGCTATACATTTGGTTTTTCTTGCCTAAATGTAGAACCTTACTTTTTTCACCATTGAATTTCATTTTGTTAGATAGCGCCCAGTGTTCAAGTCTGTCCAGATCCTCCTGTATCTTAAGCCTGTCTTCTGGAGTGCTGGCTATTCCTGCCAGCTTGGTGTCGTCTGCAAATTTGATGAGTTCCCCATCTATCCCCTCGTCCAAATTGTTGATGAAGATGTTGAAGAGCACTGGGCCCAGAACAGAGCCCTGGGGGCACCCCACTACACACTTCCCTCCATGTAGATGCGGTTCCATTGAGGACCATACGCTGAGTATGGTCAGCCAGCTACAAATCCATCTGGTGGTGATGTGTCTAACCCACATTTTTCTATCTTATCAAGTAGTAGGTTGTGATAAAGTAGATCACCAGCTTGGGTGCTGTTTTGAGGGAATGTATGAATGCATGAAGGAAGTGGGCAGCTGCTTTTCTGAAGCACAGACCGCAACTTCATTTCCTCATAAGAGTATGTGAAGTGGGGGCCTGTGCTCCTCACAACCCTTTCTTAACTCTATAGCCCAGGGGTGTCAAACTGCCGGCCCACAGGCTGGATGCATCACACGGAAGCTGCACCCACCCCAGCTCCAGCAAGGGGGGAAAAGTTGCAATACGTCACGACATGTCATGTGACACGGTGAGTTTGACACCCCTGCTATAGCCTGTCAGGCTAATTTTGGACAGGAATTTAGTGCTCCTTCCAAAAAACCATAGACTTGTGTTAAGAAATCATCTACTTGAGAAGTCATAAGCATGAAGCCTTCTGGAACTGTTAGCTAGATCACCCACCAGGTAGCTAAATCTACCTTCCAAAGCATCTACCTAGACAGCCCAACCCTATTTCACATTAAGGAGAGCAATTTATGGCCATTTTCTGCATTGGCAGGTGGCACACAGAAGGAAAAATGAAGCCAGGAGAATCCATCAAGCACTTTCCTTAATTTGTCCCACATTAAAACTAGTCTGCATTCAATCAGCCCCCTAGCCTGCCTCATTACTGAGGCAGAATAGGCCTCCACCATCAAGGCAGCCCAATTTGTATCAGCAGACTTTCCTGCTGACTCAAGGAATGGAGGACAGAATATTAACACCGCCATGAGTTAGAACTATGACACTCGGATTTCTTTAATTGAATTATTTTCTACATGATTTATGCTGGGTGGCACAGACCCACCAACAAATAGCAGAACATCTAATGGCTTCATTTTAAAAATTAGGGTTAGCAGCTCTGTGGTTTGGGAAAGTTATCAGCATCTGTCAACAGTCATCCCTTCCTGGAATGACAAGTGGTGCACCTTTGCCTTCCTTGCTGATGTACACTCAGACACATGCAAGAGCATCTCAGGATGTTTACCATCTGTTGCTTTTGACACTTCTGATTACCTTGATTGATATTCTGATTGCTACCAGCAATTAGCAGCAAATATTTAACTCCAGCAAAGTAGCGTGGAGGAAGATTTTGCCCTCTGAAAGATTCCTTAGAAGGACACATCACATTTCTATATGATCTGCACAGAGATGCAGTTTACCTTCTGCCAGTGAGAACTGCTTTCTCAGTCACATCAGTCAGGATAGTGTGCAGGCTTTGCCCTTAATACAATATTATTTCCAAGTGAAATGAGTTTTTTTTCAAGAAAAGCATATTAGACTAATTGCTAGGGATGTGTAGCTATTTGGATTCAAAACAGAAAAGGCTCTTCAGATCTGGCATGGGCATGTTTGCTGTACCTCTGGCAAGAAACCATGCCTTCCCCTGAAATCCCAGAGGGGGCATCAAGGTATCTTGTCCACCACTTACTTAATATCTTCTCTCAACATTTGTTTGTTTGTTTGTTTGTTTGTTTGTTTGTTTGTTTGTTTGTTTGTTTGCACCATGCAGTTACCATGCAAGCTCTGGAAGAGGATCAGCTGCTCTAAGGACCCACTGACATCTACACAAACCCACCCTGACTGAATCTAAAACACCTGAAGATATCTGTGAAACTCGATTCAACCTTCAAAGAACACATTTCTGAGTTTATGAAGGTGTGTGTGTGTATGTGTGATATCTGCTATGTGGGAAGTTGATTGTGAAACTTTAAAAGAATTCCACGTACGCTTACGTACGCTTGAATAAATAAGTTGTTTTCATTTCCTTCAGTTGCTTCTGCCTCTTTGTGACTCAATGGATGTGATTTTGTCAGAAGTATCTATTAGCATTTTTTTCTTTCCTTTCTTGTAAGCTCCTATTTACAAGTGATAGTCTCTAAACAACTTGTCTTTTGGGGGTTTCTGTGTGAATTCCCTTCATTTTTTTCCGAACATCAGAGTCTTCTCCAATGACTTAATGTCCAAAATATTTAAGTGTTAGCTTAATTATTAGATCACACTGATTATACTTCATCTAGTTCTTGTAATCCAAACTTGTTTTCCACATTTTTTCTCTGGCATCACAATTCAAAGGCATCTGTTTTTCTTTGTTCCGCCTTTCTGATAATACAGATTTCATGTGTTACAATTGGGAAAACTATGGGCTTGATATTACGAGCTTTGTTGTCAGTGTGATGTCTCTGCATTTTAATTTTTTTTTCTAGATCTGTCATCCACTTTCTTTCAAGTAGCAAATCTATTTCCTGGTGTCTCCTTCTAACATCATCCCTGTGAATTTTTGATATATAGATATATAGATAGTCCTTGACTTACAACCACAGTTGGAATCAGATTTTCCACTGCTAAACAAGGTGGTTGTTAAATGAGTTGGCAACTTGGTCATGACGCTGCTTACAGTTAGTTTGTGAAATTTTACCACACTCACTGATCAAATGACCAGTTGTTTCAACCTTTTCTCTACAAAGACAACATTTGCTTGTTAGATGCTGAATTTTTGCTTTCATGCAATTAGTTGGCAAAGTTTGTTCTTGGGTCATCAGTTTCTTTCTTTAGCACCTCTGATCTTAACCAGCTGCATGTGGAATTTTTACTGGCTTTCCCTTCTACATCCTTCAAGTATTGACCATGCATTGACTTGTTCTTCCGATTTACAAATCGGTTTCCAATTGTTTCTTTTCTATATTCAGCCTTCACTTTTGTTGTTTTCAAGAGCTGACCTTGAATGACTTCTTCAGCAAGAATTGGCTTTTCTTGATGTAGTCATTCAAGTCATGTTTTTCTTCCTCCACAGTTTGTTTCACCTGTAGGAATCCTCTGCTCTCTTTAGCTCTTGGCAGGTACAACCAATCAATATAGCTTTGGGGGTATAAAGCCTGATACATTTTTATTAGTCTTCCTAATCCAAGTTATCAAGTTCCATCTTGGTCTAGTCAACTCTTTCTGCTATATATTAAATAACAAGTATTCATTGCTTTGATTATATTTCCACTATTTTGATTTTAAAATTTCTAAACTTGTTTGATATGTTTGGTAGAAGTGCTTTCATTGACTTGGTTCAGTAGCAAATTGGAAGCTTCTATTCTATTGTCCCCTGGTATTGCCATATCAATTATCCATACTTTTTTTCTTTTCAACTACAGTTATATCTGGTGTGTTATGAGTCAAGATGTTATTAGTTTACATTCAGGAATCCCACAATATTTTAACCTGCTCATTTTCAACTAGTTTTTCAACTCTGTGTTCCCACCAATTTTTCATGGCACATGATAATTTTTATAGATATTCCAGTGAATCATTTGGATGACTGCTAAGTTGTTGCTTATAATCAGTTTGTGCGATCCTCTTACACCAGCTGAGTCTATGATCTACTATTTCTTCTGCTTCTTTGCACAATCTGCACTTTGAATCATTTCATTATTTTTCAATTCTGACCTTAATTGCATTTGTTTGAATAACTTGCTTTTTGGCATTTCAGATATTATGTTCCTGTTGGATGATTTGTAGATCATTTCTTTGTTTTCAATCTTTATATATTTGCAATGGGTAAACAACTTTTCTTCCATAGTCCTGTAGCTGCTGGCTCTGGATGCTCACCCAACAATCCCAAGTCCTGTAACCCTTTCATCACTATATGGTCCAGGAATTCTAGCCTGGTTCTTGTTGAAGAGGACAATGACTAATCTGGTATAGGTTTCTGTAAATTATGCCTCACCATATTATTTTTGGGAGAGACACTCTTCATCTGGCTCCTCTGATGGGACCTGTCTAGTAAGCTTGAATTTCTGGCATAATTCTGATCTTCTAAGGACCACAGAGGCACATGATAAGGTAGTGCCTCAGTGAGGGTATTATGGTTATGCTTGTTATAATTTTGCCTTTGTCCAGTAGATAAAGACTATGCCCATCTTTGCAAAAAGATTTCCCTTTTGTTAAGTAAATGTCTAGTCTTTCCAATTCAATTGTTCTCAAATATTCTGAGGTCTTGTTCAGACTATTTTTGTCTTCTTCTTCTTCTTTTCTAGAATTCAGTGATTAGTTGAACACATTTCATCTGTTCCTTGTGTCTTTTTCCTTCTGCTTTTCTTCAGCTATTTCCCATGCATCTGCAGACACCTATTTCTTTTGCATTTTTGCATTTCAGGCTATATTTTCTGGCTTCATGTTTATTGCTGTCATGAATTTGAGTCGAGTTCATCAGGCATTCTATTATCAAGTGTCATCCATTAAATCTATTTTTTCCCTCTGTTGAATAATTAGATAAGATGTTGCTGAGGCTTTATCGTGTTTGACTGATAATTGTTTTTGTTGTTTTCATATTAAGCTATATTTTGCAAGATGTTTGTGATTTCAGCTAGAGATAGTGCCAGGTCTTGTTTTTTGCTGACTGTGTAGGACTCCACTGTTACCTGTAGAGGATAGTCAATTTGATTTTGGTGGTGTCCACCTGGCAATGTTCATGTTTAGAAATAGTCTAAACTATTTTAGTTTGTTGGGAAAAGGTATTCGTTATAAATATTTCTTGTCTTCTTTTTTTGGTACACTGAAACCAAATGTTCCCATTATTTCAGCTACTATTTTATTTCCAACTTTAGCATTCATCCCATATAATTAAACTGACTATTTTTGGTGTTTTGTTGACAAGGTGTTGTAAGTCATCAGAGAAATATTCAACTTCTGTTTCTCCTGGAGCACAACTTACATTATCGTTATATGCAATTTGTTATACACTGTGATGAGGGTCAGGACCAATGTTTTGGACCTAGCATAGTTCAAGCAGAGAAATAGTTATAAATATTTCATAATGAAAACCAGCAGACAGGTATTCATTACTCAAATATGATAGCTTTCAATCAAAGCAAATCAGACAGAATTTATCATTAAGATATTGCTAAGAAACGAACACAACGGCTGTTTAGATTTTCAGTTGCAGCCTGAGATTCTAAAGCAATAATTGTTCAGCAGAGAATATCCATTGTAACTTAATGGCACTGTTTTCAAAAAAGCAAATACATGACTGGATGGTGATTCAAGAATGAAAATAGAGTGACTGCACCTTTACTGGCATTTGGCGATGTAACACATTTACTGCTGTATAAAAATATATTCTCAGAATTGCTTAGATTGTTTGCATATCAGGATGTAACATATTACCACATTTTGCATACAGAAGAACCAAAAATCTGAAATAGATGACTTGTCTGGCTTGTCTGCTGGAAATCAGCAGCCCAGATTTCTGACAGGGTGAGCTCCTGTCCTCACCCCAGGTCCTGCCAACCTACCAGACTAGAAAAGATATCAGGAACTCAAAAATGAGAGTAGAAGCCTCTTTAGTAAAACATTTTAAAGCAGAAAAAGACTTCAGGTTTCTCTAAGAAACAACTTGGAATTATGAGACAAAAAAATAAGAATGACATGGCTTTATTAAGAAAAGAAATAAAATGGATATGCTCAATAGTTTAATTTTAAGATGTCTAAATGAAGATCTTCAAAATATATCATTGATTTGATACTTGAAGATGCAGTTTCCCCTTTTCCTGAAATATTTATTGCAAGAACATGTATTATTTTGCCCAGTCTTATTCTGTTCAGCCACCTACCTAAATTTCAAAAATAGCATTTTTATATACTGTAGATACAGACAAAAAAAATCCCTTATTATTATTAGAAGTTACAATAGCAGTTCTTTCTCAAACTAAGTTGACCAGTTACTTATCGATAGGTTTTGACTGATAAGCACAGGTGAGATAAATGCATTATTTAAAATAAAACTGTTTTCCCCTCTTCTTAAGGAAAGGTGTAAAAATATAGAGGTATTTTAAGGGACCTAACATTCTCTTCCCATAAGAGTATTTGTTTGTTAATTTTTTGTGTGTGATAATATAAAACATAAAAAGGGAAAAAAGTAGGGGATAAGATGAACCAAGAATATTTTTTTTTAAGCATGGGTTTAATTATTTAAACCTTGTTCTGTCTAAAACTGGAGATTTTTCATTTGGGCAAATGGTTGATTTTTTTGTATCAGCTCCATGTTATTTGTGATGCTTATTTGTTTCAGCATTTTAGGGAGAACATTGCAGAATTAGAAGCTATCACTCATAAATGGTGTCTCTTTCATTATAGATAGAAAGAATGTGTTTTTTTTATCTGGGTGGATAAAATTCTATGAGCTGTTCGTGAGTTTTATTTTATGGTTCCTTTGAAGAATGAATTGTCCAAAATGAGTTGGGTTTTGGTACAATAAATTATTTCCTACCCTAACCCTAGCACTAATAAGAGCTTCTTCAGAAATGTTATATGAAAGGGGGGGGGAAGAAAGGAGGCTGTATACCAGCTGTTCAGTGAAGATGACAAGAGTTATAGGTAATAAAGAACAAATATAATTTAACTCCTATTTGGCTCAGTCTTCTTTCAGAACATATGTGTTCTGCTTGGCAATGTGAAGAGCTTGCCTAAGAGAAAGACTCCAGTTTGACTTTGATGGAAACATAGGGAATATATATTGAGCTAATATGAGTTCAAATCTCCAAGTACTGTACTGTAGAAAAGCAACTTGTTGGGTGTTTGTGTGGGCAGCGATCCATCATTTCTAGGAAATCTACTATAAGAGAATTGGCAAAGTATTCATTTTCAAATCTGATGGAAACAATGAAGTAATTACTAACAGTCAGCGTAGGATTGTCAAAAATAAACTGTGACAGACTAATATTCTTGTTCTACTTTTTGGATTGGATAGAGACAGCCAATTTGGTGTAGTGATTAAGATACTGACCTAGAAAACAAGAGACTGTGAGTTCTAGTCCTGCCTTTGACATGAAAGCCAACGGTGGGCCAGTCACTCTCTCTAAGTCCAATGCACCTCACAGGATTGTTGTTGTAAGGGAAAATAGGAGAAGGCAAGAATATTGTGCATATTCGCTGCCTTGAGTCATTTATAAGGTAATAAAGGTGGAATTCTTATTGAGAAGATAGGTTAGGTTCAGTGGTGGGATTCAGCCAGTTCACACCACTTTGGCAGAACCGGTAGCTAATTTTTTGTTGCCCGGGCCCAGAATGGACCTCTGGAAGTGGCATCCACACAGAGAACCAGTTGTTCACATATTTGAATCCCACCACTGGTTAGGTTGGGTAGCATGTCCATATGATGGTTTCCCAACCATCTTGGAAATCACGCGCAGAGTGCCCACCAATGGTTTCTTGTCAAACTGGAGTATCAAATAGAGTCCCAAGGGCTTCTTAGCAGGTCGGGTACACCAACCCTTTATATATATTCTAGGGTTTAAATTTCAGAGCTTTTCTTCTCTTTTTCTGAATGAATAGATACATGGCTGTTCTTTAGAAGGTCTTAGAAGGCAATAGATCCATATTGACTAAACAGTTATCCTGACTTGGGGAATGTGGTTCCCTGCCACTCATTCTTGCACTGGACCCAGTACTCTTCAATATTTTCATGAATAGCTCAGATGAAGAGGTGAAGAGAATGTTTATTAAATCTCGGAATGACACAAAACTGGAAGAGCAGCTATAATCTGAGAAAACAGACAAAATTTAAAATAATCTTACTAGATTAGAGAGGTCTATGGAAAACAAAATACAAAGTAGAGCAAAAGGAGCAAAATTAAGTAGATAACTACAGAGTTCTTCACTTAGGAGGAGGAAAGAGTATTAGGTACAGTATGTTCACCACCTTGAGTTATTTATGAAAATAATAAAGGCTGGCTGAAAAATAAACAAACAAACAAACAAATAAATTGATCCAGGGAAAATATACCATGATAGGTGACATGCATGCATGGATGAGAAAGAGATGAAAAAGCCATTGGACCATACGTCTATTTTCATGTACACAAGGCAGTGAAATTACAAGAATCTCAAATCATGATTGGGTTGATTGTTTTATGAAGATCTGAAAGAATTAATAAGCAGTACATGAGAGTGAAACAGACTATTATTTGGTGGTAGTGTCAGAAAATATGAATGTTATAAAAAAAATCAAAGAAGTGAAAGAATGTAAACTGCTGAAAGAAAAAGTTTGATTCCTCTATGAAAAAAGTATTGGAAGATTAATGAAATGAGTGCAATGAGGGTGTTAGGAAAAAGGATACAGATGCCATTTGAAACAGAATGTAAATGATTATTGTGCAATTCTAATTGCAAGAATGCTGTGATTGTTTCCTCGGGGAGGTAGCAAGGGTGAAAACCAAAGTTACAAGACGATTAATTTTTAAGTGTTTGACAGAATTATGATGGATGAATGACAATGAGTAAAACGTGGGAAGTGCACAGCAGAGACCATGCAAATATCTATTTGTTATTTGGTAGGTTATTGAGAGATGTATAAATACAAGAAATAGTTATTTGCAGCAATTTTTTCATTGACTGCATGACACAACAGAGGGTGCAGATCTAAAACTAATAAGTCAAAGACCAAAGTAGTTGTACTTGGCAGAGAAAGTGAAGCAAACAATTGCAAGTCAAATGGTGAAAAATTGGAGCAAGTAGGTATCATTGATATATTTATTAAATACTACTTGATAGAATTTTACAAAGATGGTAAATATTACTATTTACTATAGTAATATTACAGTAATATATTAATGTAAAGAACTCTTTAGGATATGCACATTCTGATAGAAAAATAAGGGGCAATGGGAGTTAAAAATAATGGAAGGGAGAGTTGGCTATGGCTAAACAAAAAAAAGTAAGTTAAAGGTGGTGGAAATAAGATACTCTAGGCATTGTTACATTTCCCCTCCCCCACACCCCAAAAAAGCCCCTTGGGGTTTATTGTGGCATATCAAATAGGACAATTGGCTCTGAGTAGAATATATTTTCAACCTTCAATATGAAAGCTGCATTTTGATGAAAAAATACCACATAATGAAAGGAACTAAGGAGTATGCTGGTGTTATGGTTCCAAAGGAAGATTGCTTTTAATGAGAAACATGAGGCCTTTACCTCTTAGAATCCATTTATTGCAAAAATAACCTTGGCACTTACATGGACGGATGCCAGAAACTGAATTTCTCTGGCTTGCGTCTTTCTTTCCTTGCTACACCCCTCCCTTATTTTACAGTCATGAATTACATCTTCCAATTAGGCTGGAGACCAAAGATTTACTTCCGTTTCTTTCCCGGGCTTTCCTCCTTCCGTTTCTGTCTTCTGAATTAACTCTAAAAATACCAGACAGTTCTACATATCTTGTCAAAGCAATAATATCCTATATTAACAGCGTTGACACTTGACTTATGCAAGGCAAGACAATACCAATGGATGGAAACTAACCAAAGAGAGAAGCAACCTAGAACTAAGGAGAAACTTCCTGACAGTTAGAACAATTAATCAGTGGAACAACCTGCCTCCAGAAGCTGTGAATGCTCCAACACTGCAAGTCTTTAAGAAGAGATTGGATAGCCATTTGTCTGAAATGGTATAAGGTTTCCTGCCTGAGCAGGGGGTTGGACTAGATGACCTCCAAGGTGCCTTCCAACTTTTTTTAATTATTATTATTATTAGTAGTAGTAGTATTAGTAGTATTAGTAGTATTATTAGTATTAGTATTATTAGTATTAGTATTAGTATTATTTACTATTTTGGCTTCAGCTGCTTTTAGCTTGGGCTAGACTCTTGTATTAACTGGTTATAATTGGAGCAGGCTGCCTCAAGTCATCCTGGAGAACTCAGTTCAGTGAGTTTAATTCTCCTTCTTTCCCTGTTGGATTATACTGGACTGGGGTGGACTCTCTCAGCTGGACAGGACAGTTGGGAGCAGAAACGTTTTTCAGATACAGGTAGCTTTGAAGATATTTTCATTGCTTTAAAGGGATAGCAGTCAATCTTGCAGCAAGAAAAGATGCCTATTTTAACCACATCAGAATGAAGATGGGTGATCTGATACTGGACAAGTCAGGGCGTTTCTGGAGCATCAAAATAAGATCGACACCTAACCAGCTAACATCGTAAATGTTACAAGAGAGTGGGGCTTAAAATACACTAGTGACTTGACCTGTCAGTGTTGGTGGAAGTGGTCTTAGTGGTTCCTTGATTAAGCTGATGCTTACTGTTAGCCTGTTTGTCTCAGTGGTAGTTCCTCCAAATGTCTGCAAGAAAATAGCCAAGCTCGGAAAGCACGAAGGATCTCACAGTTCAATCCTGATCCAAAGGTGCTTTTTCAAAAGGTATCTGGACTTTCTTTGTTTTTTCTCTGGAAGACATTTTCACTTCTTATCCAAGAAGCATCTTCAATTCTTCAATAAGAACTGAAGATGTTTCTTGGAAGAGAAGCAAAACATCTTCAAGAGAAAAAAAACAAAGAAAGTCCAGTTGCCTTTTGAAAAAACACCTTTGCGACAACCACGACCTGGATGGCTGAGAATCTCCATAAACAGTTCAGCCCTGAGCTACAAGTATTCTCTTCTATCAATTTAAAGTCATCCGCTAGCAAACTAATACATGGCTTCAAAACCCACCAGGAGGAATATAAACTTAAATTTTATGCAGATTATGTAGTATTAACCATTACACAACCACAAAGTACAATAAGACAGTTGATGAAAAAGCTTTGGATAATTCTCTGGATATAAAATCAATATTCAAAAACCAAAAAATAATTACAAGAGAATTAATCCAAAAAGATTTCCTGTAAAAAAAAAATAGTCTGGCTGCTAGATAACACATTAAGTAAAATGTCTGGGCTTGTATCTGGCAGGCACCATCAAGAAATATATCAAATTATGTTATATTATGGAAATAAATTAAAAGAAACCTTGAAAGGTGAAAAAGCTTACAACTTTCTTGGTTAGGATTAATTGCAATTATTGTGTCTGGACCGGAGACCCCAAATATGTGAAGGCACATGTCTGCTGGTTGTGCTAGTAATTGTTATCTCTCTCGCACACATATTAATTTTTGTAGTTGTAACTGTTTATTTTTTGGTTTAACATTGTTTGCTGCATTGGTTGAGATGATGAATATATACACTGATTAAATAAATAAATATTAAGATGAATATATTAACCATGATAAACTACTTGTTTCAAATAATACCAATTCCCATTCTGTGTATTTCTTTCTGGTACTTTTTGAGGGGTTTAAAATATTTAGTATTATATGATTATCTATTTTGGATGAATAACTTGGAATGCATTTTATTGACTTGTTCCATAGTTCTTCCTATTGTTGTATCTTTACAGTTTTGCATTTATTTTATCATACAAATGTTTTAGTTCTTCTGTCTCCATGTTATATCTAAGTAACAATTTATATTTGTGTCCTAATAGATTATCTTGATTCTCTATTCGTATTTCAAATTCTATAATTTTTCTTAGAAGCCCTGCCTCATTTTTGAGGTCAGTTTTTATTCTACCAACAATTTGTAAGTACATCAGACATCATAGACTCCAATAATTCTTGCTTCCATGAATTTAGTCTATTTATGGGATCGGAATGGGATCACATTTATTAGAATGGTAAAAAAAAAAAAGCCGCTGTTAATAACTTTATATGGAATAGAAGAAAATCCAGGGTAAAATTTATAATTTTACAAGACTCAAAAGACAGAGGTGGTCTTGGTCTTCCGAACTTTAAATTATATTGCTGAGCAAGTCGTCTACCATGGCTAAGAGAATGGATAAAATCCGCAAGCAGCAGAACATCAATATTGAAAAGAGCTGGCCTTACTAATGGGCTTCATAGATATTTATGGAACAGAAACATGAAAGAAGATAAAAATTATAAAGAACATATTATAAGACAAAGTTTGAAAAAATATGGAACTTTATGAGAAAAATAATAAGTCCAGCAATTTTACTGCTAGCTTCCCCCTTATACGCTTTTTATGCTGGAGATAACTTATAGTAAGAAAATTGCAATCACCTATGCAGAAATTGTTCATTCAGATCCCATGAATAGACTAAATTCATGGAAGAAAAAATTATTTAGTGACGAGGGAATGTATCATGTTTGATGTACTTACAAATTGTTGGAAGAATAAAAACTGCCCTCAAAAATGAGGGATGGCTTCTAAGAAAAAAGGATAGAATTTGAAATACCAATAGAGAATCAAAATGATCTATTAGGACACAAATATAAACTGTTACTTAGATATAACACGGAGACAGAACAACAAGAACAGTTGTATGATAAAATAAATGCAAAATGTCAAAAAAGTAATCACAATACTACAATAGGAAGAACTATGGAAGTAAAATTCATCCCACGTTATTCATCCAAAATAGACGACTCATATGCAGTAATACATTTTAGAAATGCTATGACACAAAAGAAACATTTTACCACCTGTGGTCAACATGTTTAAAAGCCCTCAAAAGTACTGGAAAGAAATACACAGAATTTTAGAAACCAAATTTAAATTGAAACTATAACTTTTTATTACGCAAAACTTCAGGACATATCAAAAAACATAATTGATTAAAGTACACGTTGATGGTTATGAGAATAAACTTATCACAACATTAGAAACCAATGATATCAAACTGGGAACTTAAACTTCCTTATTTGATAGAAGGACCAGGGTGACATGATAGCAGTGTTCCAATATCTAAAGAGCTGCCACAAAGGAGAGGGGGTCAACCTATTCTCCAAAGCACCTGAAGGCAGGACGAGAAGCAATGGATGGAAACTTATCAAGGAGAAAGCCAACCTAGAACTAAAGAAAAAACTCCTGCCAGTTAGAAAAATTAATCAGTGGAATGACTTGCCTCCAGAAGTTGTGGGTGCAATGACACTGGAGGTTTTTAAGAAGAGATTGAACAACCATTTGTCTGAAATGGTATAGGGCAGAGGTCCCCAACCTTTCGGGCACCAGGGACCGGTTCCATGGAGAGAGGTTTTTCCACAGACCGGAAGGTACGTGGTTTTGTTTGCTGCCTGCATCCCGCGGATGGGGCTTTGCTTGTTTGTGCAGACCGGTTGCTGGCATGCCACGGCCCAGTACTGGTCCATGGACCGGGGATTGGGGACCCCTGGTATAGGGTCTCCTGCCTGAGCAGGGAGTTGGACTAGAAGACCTCCAAGGTCCCTTCCAACTGTTATTCTATTATAAACTTGGATAATATGCAGCAATGGAAAAGTTAACAACATAGATTGACAGTAACTGTTTGTCTAAAGAATGGTTCCCAAATATGTAATATTATAACCAGTGCTTTTTTTTGTAAAAAAAAAAAAAAAAGGTGCCGGAACTCACACACGTCATATAACCTGCCTTGCCTACCCTACAAGGTTTACCTTTGTAGTTGAAAAAAAAAACCTTCAATTTTTAGTATATCTAAAAGACTAGGATTTTGTTCAAGGTAAGTTAATACTATTAATGTTACCATGCACTGTGTGGCTTTAAATTACAAGAAGGCATTTTATTAATCTTTTGGGACATTTACCATTGGCATACCCATTTAGTTTAATGAGTGGAAATGTCAGCTTTCTATGTGGAATGAAATTGGCCGAAAAAAACAAAATTTGGTTGCTTGTAAAAGATTGAATTATTTTTAAGAAGTTGTCAAACAAGGTGGAAAAATTTACATTTGGAGTTTAATATGGATATTGACTTGAAACAAATTAAAGTTGAAACTTTGTCAGGGAACAGATTACTTTTAATTTACCTTTAAGTTAAACCCAATTTAATAAATAGATCTGATTAAACCTCATACTGAAGGTCTACCTTTACATCTGACCAATATATAATTAATGTATATTATTATTATTAATAATACCTCCAAATCACAAGACATTGGCTTTATTCTTATTCTTCCCCTCTGCAGTTTGAATATAAAGTATAAAAGACTAAAAAGAGATTTTCATAGACATCCCAGCCTTTGAACTACCCAAGGAACCAAAACAGCAAAGTTTCGCTGTCGGGCAAGCTTCCACGCTAGCCGCCTTTCTTTCCTCTCGCTTCGCCTCTTTTTAACCTCACACCCCACCTTCTGTAAGGGAAGGCAAAAGGCTCGCTCACCCTCTCGTGAAAGATGGCCTCCATGTTTATGTGTCTCCCACCACCACCATCGGCTTCCACACCACATGGTCCGACCCAGCCAATCAAGCCATGCTCTGGCTGTGGTGCTCCGGTGCCTCATGGCTCCTCCTAGAGGAGGCAGATAGCGCCGGAAGGGACCCCACTCGCACCGTACCACCAGCGGGGCATTTTCAAAAACAAATGAGGATAGGAAGGGAAACAATAGGAAAAGAACGCAACTCTGGAAAATCCATCGAGAAAAGGTGCCAGAACTCCGTTCCGGTGCGTTCTATGACAAAAAAAAAGCCCTGATTATAACAGTAAGGCAAATTTAAACATTTAGTGCATATTTTTAACAGGAGAGGAACTGATTAAAGAACTGAAGTTTGAAACATATGAAAAGTTTGAATCTTTATAAATATTGTATATCGGTCAGAGTACAATGAAGGAAAAGTTAGAAACTAAATATTTACTCAATCTCATTTTAGCAGACTTGTTTTTTTTTCTTTCCCCCCCTATTAGATGATTTATCTTTAAATAATAAAACTGGAGTGATTGGCATCCAGCTTAGAGATTTTAAAAGTTCTTTAAAATCCTTTTCTTTTTAAAAAAAAAATTAGCTCAATGCATTCTGCTCTTATGCTTAATTCTTCCTCAGCAATATACTGAGCATTAACAGTATACCTTATTAAATTTCTCTGCACACTTCTTGCTGTCCAAAGGCCTTGACACAACCCTATTCGGGTTCCAATATTCATTCCAAGGAGTAAGTGACAGGGATGAGAATTCAGCAAAAAGCAATCCAAACATGCTGGATTGTCAAAAGAGATATTTGATATAAAGTCTGCTGGGAGGAGAGAGGGAAATCTCCCCAAATCCTTGGTTTCAGGTTCCTGGTTTGTTTGTTTGTTTTTTCAAACTGCTTCCATAGAACTGAAGAAAACATCATCCATTTCTGGCATGCAAGATTTATTTTCTCATTTTCCTTTACAGTATATCCTTCAGGATATGCCCATGAGGGATTCCACCTCTTTGGGTTTCTCCTCTTGACTCCTGTTTACCTGATTGTCCCTATTGATGTTTATTTCCAACCCCTACTGGCATAAAACAGCTAAGCGAATTAAAGGAAACCAGGCTAAAGAAAAACAAAATTAGAGAAGGACCTGTAAGAGAATAACATTGAGATGAATGTCTGCAAAAGACCACATTGATGATGGCAAAGCCTGGTATGGAAAAAAGACCCCCACAGCTTACAAGGCTGTTTGAAAATGAATGTCTTCCCAAGGGCAGATTTTCTTCATTCAAGATTGGAGGAAATTGCAGAATCAAATCAATTCTGGTGATTTACATGCCATTCATTTAGCAAATCCTCTCATTCTGAATAGTGTGTAGATCATTTTCTTGGATGCCCTTTTCTCTGACTAAGACCCCAAACAAATGTGATGTAGGAGATGTATTATTGGCACCAATAATTTTAAAGAATGTAAAGCAGTCTCAGGAGAAGAGTGCCATTTCAGAAGCAGTTGCTTCATTCTCTTTTTTTTCCTGCATACTTTTGATTAAAAATGCCATTTTGGAGCTGTGAAATTTGTTGGATTGCGAGTAGTGTGTCATGAAATTGAAGACTTTAACAACACTTAGTCTTGCACTTGCAATCTCTTTTCCCCATACAAATGGGGGGGGCTGAGGTCTAGCTAGGCTTGCGGTGTAAAGTGTACCATCTCAGCTTTGAACATTCAAACCTGTTACATCAATGGCAGTGATGACTTTGGACAATCAGAACAGGAATTTGAACTACTGTACTCCCAGGCAGTCAGCAGCCAAGGAAGATAAAATTGGAGATTAATATTTGAAAATTACCCAATGAAAATTATGGTCAGTAGCATGGTGTCCCAAAAAGTCAAGATAGTACCGGTAGATGTGACCCTGTTATCAAAGCCCTGCCCCCTTTTTTGCATCAGTTGCCTAAAATGTTTTTAAGCCAGAATATATGTCACATTACTTGCTCAAGGACTTCAACACAATACCTAATTTCTCCTTGAAAATGTTGGGTATATGTTTATGTTCAGACTCATATTGTGGAAACTGGTTAGCTTTTTTCTCCTTCTCCCTCTTCTTTAGTTTGATTTGGAATTTATACGTGAACAGTTTGTGATCTGTTCCACAATCAACTTTGCTGTTATAACTTAACACAGCAAGGATGACTATACTGCTGGAAGTATATGCTCTGGAGAAAAACTGTGTGGTCACTAATATTTCACAATAACGTATAGTACATAATCAATCAATCAAACATTTAGATATTATCCCAAAGGTTCTTTTTCAAAAGGCAACTGGACTTTCTTTGCTTTGCTTGAAGACGTTTTGGTTCTTATCCAAGAAGAGAACTGAAGAAGCTTCTCCATAGACATTTAAATTTATTCAGGTTAATGAGGGCAGATATGATATTGTTGCCATTACGGAAACATGGTGGGATGAAACCCACAAATGGAACACACAGTTAGAGGGATTTAAATTATTTAAAAGAAACAGACCAAATAAAAGAGGAGGAGCAGTTGCTCTATATGTAAGAAATAACTACATCTCTACAGAAATAGAGCACAACAATGATGAAAACTGTCTTGAATGCATTTGGGTCAATATAAAAGGGGGGGGGAAATGACATTGCCATAGCTGTATACTACAGGCCACCCAACCAAACAGGAAATAGATGAACTTTTTGCTAGTCAGCTAACTAAGGTATGTAGGAAGCACATCACAATAGTAATGGGGAACTTTAACTACCCTGACATCAACTGGGAGACAAACTCTGCACCAAGTGGAAGATCAAACAGATTCCTGACAAACCTAGCAGACAACTTTGTCTCCCAAAAAGTAGAGAAGGGAACTAGGGGATTAGCCATTTTGGATCTAATTCTCACTAACAGAGATGAAATGATAGAAGGTGTTGAAGCCATAGGAACCTTGGGAGGAAGTGATC
>JALGBA010001266.1:0-31155 GCA_023970755.1 Azemiops feae
CGCTAAAGCCTCTCACTCGCTCTCTCACTCACACTTTGCTCGCAAAAGCCTCTTGCTCGCTGTCTCACTCTCTCTGCTCGCAAATGCCTCTCTCTCACTCACTCTTTGCTCGCAAAAGCCCCATTGCTCTCTCATTCACTCACACTTTGCTTGCAAAAGCCCCTCACTCTCTCACACTCTTCTTGCAAAAGCCTCTCACTCTATCACTCACTCTTTGCTCGCAAAAGCCTCTCTCTCACTCACTCTTTGCTCGCAAAAGCCACATTGCTCTCTCATTCACTCACACTTTGCTCGCAAAAGCCCCTCGCTCTCTCACACTCTTCTCGCAAAAGCCTCTTGCTCTATCACTCACTCTTTGCTCACAAAAGCCTCTGGCTCTATCACTCACTCACTCACACTTTGCTTGGAAAAGCATCTCACTCACACTTTGCTCGCAAAAGCCTCTCGCTCTCTCAGTCACTCACACTTTGCTCGTAAAAGCCTCTCGCTCTCTCAGTCACTCACACTTTGCTCGCAAAAGCCTCTCTCTCACTCACTCTTTGCACGCAAAAGCACCATTGCTCTCTCTCACACTTTGCTCACAAAAGCCTCTCGCTCTCTCACTCACACTTTGCTCGCAAAAGCCTCTTGCTCACTGTCTCACTCTCTCTGCTCGCAAAAGCCTCTCGCTCTCTCACTCACTCTGCTCACAAAAGCCTCTCGCTCTCTCATTCACTCACACTTTGCTCGCAAAAGCCCCTCGCTCTCTCACAGTTTGCTCGCAAAAGCCTCTTGCTCACTGTCTCACTCTCTCTGCTCGCAAAAGCCTTTCGCTCTCTCACTCACTCTTTGCTCACAAAAGCCTCTCGCTCTCTCATTCACTCACACTTTGGTCACAAAAGCCTCTCGCTCTCTCACTCACACTTTGCTCGCAAAAGCCCCTCGCTCACTGTCTCACTCTCTCTGCTCGCAAAAGCCCCTTGCTCTTCACTCACTTTTTCTCGCAAAAGCCTCTTGGTCTCTCACTCACACTTTGCTCGCAAAAGCCCCTCGCTCTCTCACACTTTGCTCGCAAAAGCCTCTCGTTTGCTCGCTCTGTTACACTTTGCTCGCAAAAGCCTCTCGTTTGCTCTCTCACTCACACTTTGCTCGCAAAATCCTGTCGCTCGCTGTCTCACTCACGCTCTGCTTGCAAAAGCCTCTTGCTCGCTGTCTCACTCACTCTGCTCGCAAAAGGCTCTCGTTTGCTCTCTCACTCACACTTTGCTCGCAAAATCCTGTCGCTCGCTGTCTCACTCACACTCTTCTCGCAAAAGCCTCTTGCTCTATCACTCACTCACTCACACTTTGCTTGGAAAAGCCTCTCACTCACACGTTGCTTGGAAAAGCCTCTCACTCACACTTTGCTCACAAAAGCCTCTCGCTCTCTCAGTCACTCACACTTTGCTCACAAAAGCCTCTCTCTCACTCACTCTTTGCTCGCAAAAGCCCAATTTCTCTCTCTCACCCTTTGCTCACAAAAGCCTCTCGCTCTCTCAATCACACTTTGCTCGCAAAAGCCTCTTGCTCACTGTCTCACTCTCTCTGCTCGGAAAAGCCTCTCGCTGTCACTCACTCTTTGCTCACAAAAGCCTCTCGCTCTCTCATTCACTCTTTGCTACAAAAGCCTCTCGCTCTCTCACTCACAGTTTGTTCGCAAAAGCCTCTTGCTCACTGTCTCTCTGCTCGCAAAAGCCCCTTGCTCTCTCACTCACTTTTTCTCGCAAAAGCCTCTTGCTCTCTCACTCACACTTTGCTCGCAAAAGCCCCTCGCTCTCTCACACTTTTCTCGCAAAAGCCTCTCGTTTGCTCGCTCTGTCACACTTTGCTCGCAAAAGCCTCTCGTTTGCTCTCTCACTCACAGTTTGTTCGCAAAAGCCTCTTGCTCACTGTCTCACTCTCTCTGCTCGCAAAAGCCCCTTGCTCTTCACTCACTTTTTCTCTAAAAAGCCTCTTGGTCTCTCACTCACACTTTGCTCGCAAAAGCCCCTCGCTCTCTCACACTTTGCTCGCAAAAGCCTCTCATTTGCTCTCTCACTCACACTTTGCTCACAAAAACCTGTCGCTCGCTGTCTCACTCACGTTCTGCTCGCAAAAGCCTCTCGCTCTCTCACTCACTCACAATTTGCTCGCAAAAGCCTCTTAGTCTCACACTCACACTTTGCTTGCAAAAGCCCCTCTTGCTCTCTCACACTCTTCTCGCAAAAGCCTCTCGCTCTATCACTCACTCTTTGCTCGCAAAAGCCTCTGGCTCTATCACTCACTCACTCACACTTTGCTTGGAAAAGTCTCTCACTCACACTTTGCTTGGAAAAGCCTCTCACTCACACTTTGCTCGGAAAATCCTCTCGCTCTCTCAGTCACTCACACTTTGCTCATAAAGGACTCTCTCTCACTCACTCTTTGCTCGCAAAAGCCCCATTGCTCTCTCTCACACTTTGCTCGCAAAAGCCTCTTGCTCACTGTCTCACTCTGCTCGCAAAAGCCTCTCGCTCTCACTCACTCTTTGCTCACAAAAGCCTCTTGCTCTCTCACTCACTCTTTGCTCACAAAAGCCTCTTGCTCTCTCATTCACTCACACTTTGCTGACAAAGGCCTCTCACTCACCTTTGCTCAGAAAAGCCCCTTGCTCTCTCACTCACTTTTTCTCGCAAAAGCCTCTTGGTCTCTCACTCACACTTTGCTCGCAAAAGCCCCTCGCTCTCTCACACTTTGCTCGCAAAAGCCTCTCATTTGCTCTCTCTCTCACACTTTGCTCGCAAAAGCCTCTCGTTTGCTCGCTCTCTCACACTTTGCTCGCAAAAGCCTCTCGTTTGCTCTCTCACTCACACTTTGCTCACAAAAACCTGTCGCTCGCTGTCTCACTTACGTTCTGCTCGCAAAAGCCCCTCGCTCTCTCACACTTTGCTCGCAAAAGCCTCTCGTTTGCTCGCTCTCTCACACTTTGCTCGCAAAAGCCTCTCGTTTGCTCTCTCACTCACACTTTGCTCACAAAAACCTGTCGCTCGCTGTCTCACTTACGTTCTGCTCGCAAAAGCCCCTCGCTCTCTCACACTTTGCTCGCAAAAGCCTCTGGCTCTATCACTCACTCACTCACGACTTTCTTGAAAAGCATCTCACTCACACTTTTGCCGCAAAAGCCTCTCCTCTCTCAGTCACTCACACTTTGCTCGCAAAAGCCTCTCGCTCTCTCAGTCACTCACACTTTGCTCGCAAAAGCCTCTCTCTCACTCACTCTTTGCTCGCAAAAGCCCCATTGCTCTCTCTCACACTTTGCTCACAAAAGCCTCTCGCTCTCTCACTCACATTTTTTCTCGCAAAAGCCTCTTGCTCACTGTCTCACTCTCTCTGCTCGCAAAAGCCTCTCGCTCTCTCACTCACTCTTTGCTCACAAAAGCCTCTCGCTCTCTCATTCACTCACACTTTGCTCGCAAAAGCCCCTCGCTCTCTCACACTTTGCTCGCAAAAGCCTCTTGCTCACTGTCTCACTCTCTCTGCTCGCAAAAGCCTTTCGCTCTCTCACTCACTCTTTGCTCACAAAAGCCTCTTGCTCTCTCATTCACTCACACTTTGCTCGCAAGAGCCTCTTGGTCTCTCACTCACACTTTGCTCGCAAAATCCTGTCGCTCGCTGTCTCACTCACTCTGCTCGCAAAAGGCTCTCGCTCTCTCACTCACTCTTTGCTCACAAAAGCCTCTTGCTCTCTCATTCACTCACACTTTGCTCGCAAAAGCCTCTTGGTCTCTCACTCACACTTTGCTCGCGAAAGCCCCTCGCTCTCTCACACTCTTCTCGCAAAAGCCTCTTGCTCTATCACTCACTCACTCACAGTTTGCTTGGAAAAGCCTCTCATTCACACGTTGCTTGGAAAAGCCTCTCACTCACACTTTGCTCACAAAAGACTCTCGCTCTCTCAGTCACTCACACTTTGCTCACAAAAGCCTCTCTCTCACTCACTCTTTGCTCGCAAAAGCCCCATTTCTCTCTCTCACCCTTTGCTCACAAAAGCCTCTCGCTCTCTCAATCGCACTTTGCTCGCAAAAGCCTCTTGCTCACTGTCTCACTCTCTCTGCTCGGAAAAGCCTCTCGCTGTCACTCACTCTTTGCTCACAAAAGCCTCTCGCTCTCTCACTCACTCTTTGCTACAAAAGCCTCTCGCTGTCTCACTCACAGTTTGTTCGCAAAAGCCTCTTGCTCACTGTCTCACTCTCTCTGCTCGCAAAAGCCCCTTGCTCTCTCACTCACTTTTTCTCTCAAAAGCCTCTTGGTCTCTCACTCACACTTTGCTCGCGAAAGCCCCTCGCTCTCTCACACTTTGCTCGCAAAAGCCTCTCGTTTGCTCGCTCTCTCACACTTTGCTCGCAAAAGCCTCTCGTTTGCTCTCTCACTCACACTTTGCTCACAAAAACCTGTCGCTCGCTGTCTAACTCACGTTCTGCTCGCAAAAGCCCCTCGCTCTCTGCACTCAAATCACAATTGCTCGCAAAAATGCCTCTTAGTCTTCTCAACTCACACTTTGATTGCAAAAGCCCCTCTTGCTCTCTCACACTCTTCTCGCAAAAGCCTCTTGCTCTATCACTCACTCTTTGCTCACAAAAGCCTCTGGCTCTATCACTCACTCACTCACACTTTGCTTGGAAAAGCATCTCACTCACACTTTGCTCGCAAAAGCCTCTCGCTCTCTCAGTCACTCACACTTTGATCGCAAAAGCCTCTCGCTCTCTCAGTCACTCACACTTTGCTCGCAAAAGCCTCTCTCTCACTCACTCTTTGCTCGCAAAAGCCCCATTGCTCTCTCTCACACTTTGCTCACAAAAGCCTCTCGCTCTCTCACTCATACTTTGCTCGCAAAAGCCTCTTGCTCACTTTCTCACTCTCTCTGCTCGCAAAAGCCTCTCGCTCTCTCACTCACTCTTTGCTCACAAAAGCCTCTCGCTCTCTCATTCACTCACACTTTGCTCGCAAAAGCCTCTTGCTCACTGTCTCACTCTCTCTGCTCGCAAAAGCCTCTCGCTCTCTCACTCAGACTTTGCTCACAAAAGACTCTTACTCACTGTCTCACTCTCTCTGCTCGCAAAAGCCTCTCGCTCTCTTACTCACTCTTTGCTCACAAAAGCCTCTCGCTCTCTCATTCACTCACACTTTGCTCGCAAAAGCCTCTCACTCACCTTTGCTCTCAAAAGCCCCTTGCTCTCTCACATTTTGCTCGCAAAAGCCTCCCGCTCGCTGTCTCACTCACTCTGCTCGCAAAAGCCTCTCACTCTATCACTCACTCTTTGCTCGCAAAAGCCTCTCACTCTTTGCTCGCAAAAGCCTCTCATTCTTTGCTCGCAAAAGCCTCTCTCTCACTCACTCTTTGCTCGCAAAAGCCCCATTGCTCTCTCATTCACTCACAGTTTGCTAGCAAAAGCCTGTTGGTCTCTCACTCACACTTTGCTTGCAAAAGCCACTCGCTCTCTCACACTCTTCTCGCAAAGCCTCTTGCTCTATCGCTCACTCATTGCTCGCAAAAGCCTCTCGCTCTATCACTCACTCACTCACACTTTGCTTGGAAAAGCCTTTCACTCACAGTTTGCTCGCAAAAGACTCTCGCTCTCTCAGTCACTCACACTTTGCTCGCACAAGCCTCTCTCTCACTCACTCTTTGCTCGCAAAAGCGGCATTGCTCTCTCTCACACTTTGCTCACAAACGCCTCTCGCTATCTCACTCAGAATTTGCTCACAAAAGCCTCTTGCTCACTGTCTCACTCTCTCTGCTCGCAAAAGCCTCTCGCTCTCTCACTCACTCTTTGCTCACAAAAGCCTCTCGCTCTCTCATTCACTCACACTTTGCTCGCAAAAGCCCCTCGTTCAATCACACTTTGCTCACAAAAGCCTCTTGCTCACTGTCTCACTCTCTCTGCTCGCAAAAGCCTCTCGCTCTCTCACTCACTCTTTGCTCACAAAAGCCTCTCGCTCTCTCATTCACTCACACTTTGCTCACAAAAACCTCTCGCTCTCTCACTCACACTTTGCTCGTAAAACCCTCTTGCTCACTGTCTCACTCTTTCTGCTCGCAAAAGCCTCTCGCTCTATCACTCAAACTTTGCTCACAAAAGCCTCTCGGTCGCTGTCTCACTCACTCTGCTCGCAAAAGCCTCTTGCTCGCTGTCTCACTCACTCTGCTCGCAAAAGCCTCTCACTCTCTCATTCATTCACACTTTGCTCACAAAAACCTCTCGCTCTCTCACTCACACTTTGCTCGCAAAAAGCTCTTGCTCACAGTCTCACTCTCTCTGCTCGCAAAAGCCTCTCGCTCTATCACTCACGCTTTGCTCACAAAAGCCTCTCGCTCTCTCATTCACTCACACTTTGTTCGCAAAAGCCTCTCGTTTGCTCTCTCATTCACTTACACTTTGTTTGAAAAAGCCTCTCGTTTGCTCTCTCACACTCTGCTCGCAAAAGCCTCTCGCTCGCTCTCTCACTCACACTTTGCTCGCAAAAGCCCCTTCCTCTCTCACTCACTTTTTCTCGCAAAAGCGTCTTGGTCTCTCACTCACACCTTGCTCGGAAAAGCCTCTCACTCACACTTTGCTCGCAAAACCCTCTCACTCTCTCATTCACTCACACTTGCTCGCAAAAGCCTCTTGCTCGCTGTCTCACTCACTCTGCTCGCAAAAGCCTCTCGCTCTCTCACTCACCCTTTGCTCACAAAAGCCTCTTGCTCTCTCATTCACTCACCCTTTGTTCGCAAAAGCCTCTCGTTTGCTCTCTCTCTCACACTCTGCTCGCAAAAGCCTCTCGCTCGCTCTCTCACTCACACTTTGATCGCGAAAGCCTGTTTGCTCTCTCACTCACACTTTGCTCGCAAAAGCCTCTCGCTCTCTCAGTCACTCTTTGCTCACAAAAGCCTCTCACTCACCTTTGCTCTCAAAAGCCCCTTGCTCTCTCACATTTTGCTCCAAAAAGGCCTCCCGCTCACTGTCTCACTCACTCTGCTCGCAAAAGCCTCTCACTCTATCACTCACTCTTCTTTGCTCGCAAAAGCCTCTCACTCTTTGCTCGCAAAAGCCTCTCATTCTCTCGCAACCTCTCTCTCAATCTTTGCTCGCAAAAGCCCCATTGCTCTCTCATTCACTCACACTTTGCTCGCAAAAGCCTGTTGGTCTCTCATTCACACTTTGCTCGCAAAAGCCCCTCGCTCTCCCACACTCTTCTCGCAAAAGCCTCTTGCTCTATCACTCACTCATTGCTCGCAAAAGCCTCTCGCTCTATCACTCACTCACTCACACTTTGCTTGGAAAAGCCTTTCACTCACAGTTTGCTCGCAAAAGCCTCTCGCTCTCTCAGTCACTCACACTTTGCTCGCAAAAGCCTCTCTATCATTCTCTCTTTGCTCGCAAAAGCCCCATTGCTCTCTCTCACACTTTGCTCACAAAAGCCTCTCGCTATCTCACTCAGACTTTCCTCACAAAAGCCTCTTGCTCACTGTCTCACTCTCTCTGCTCGCAAAAGCCTCTCGCTCTCTCACTCACTCTTTGCTCACAAAAGCCTCTCGCTCTCTCATTCACTCACACTTTGCTCACAAAAGCCCCTCGTTCTCTCACACTTTGCTCGCAAAAGCCTCTTGCTCACTGTCTCACTCTCTCTGCTCGCAAAAGCCTCTCGCTCTCTCACTCACTCTTTGCTCACAAAAGCCTCTCGCTCTCTCATTCACTCACACTTTGCTCGCAAAAGCCTCTCACTCAGCTTTGCTCTCAAAAGCCCCTTGCTCTCTCACATTTTGCTCGCAAAAGCCTCCCGCTCGCTGTCTCACTCACTCTGCTCGCAAAAGCCTCTCTCTCACTCACTCTTTGCTCGCAAAAGCCCCATTGCTCTCTCATTCACTCACACTTTGCTCGCAAAAGCCTGTTGGTCTCTCACTCACACTTTGCTCGCAAAAGCCCCTCGCTCTCTCACACTCTTCTCGCAAAAGCCTCTTGCTCTGTCACTCACTCATTGCTCGCAAAAGCCTCTCGCTCTATCACTCACTCACTCACACTTTGCTTGGAAAAGCCTTTCACTCACAGTTTGTTCGCAAAAGCCTCTCGCTCTCTCAGTCACTCACACTTTGCTCGCAAAAGCCTCTCTCTCACTCACTCTTTGCTCGCAAAAGCGGCATTGCTCTCTCTCACATTTTGCTCACAAAAGCCTCTCGCTATCTCACTCAGACTTTGCTCACAAAACCCTCTTGCTAACTGTCTCACTCTCTCTGCTCGCAAAAGCCTCTCGCTCTCTCACTCACTCTTTGCTCACAAAAGCCTCTCGCTCTCTCATTCACTCACACTTTGCTCGCAAAAGCCTCTTGCTCACTGTCTCACTCTCTCTGCTCGCAAAAGCCTCTCGCTCTCTCACTCAGACTTTGCTCACAAAAGACTCTTACTCACTGTCTCACTCTCTCTGCTCGCAAAAGCCTCTCGCTCTCTTACTCACTCTTTGCTCACAAAAGCCTCTCGCTCTCTCATTCACTCACACTTTGCTCGCAAAAGCCTCTCACTCACCTTTGCTCTCAAAAGCCCCTTGCTCTCTCACATTTTGCTCGCAAAAGCCTCCCGCTCGCTGTCTCACTCACTCTGCTCGCAAAAGCCTCTCACTCTATCACTCACTCTTTGCTCGCAAAAGCCTCTCACTCTTTGCTCGCAAAAGCCTCTCATTCTTTGCTCGCAAAAGCCTCTCTCTCACTCACTCTTTGCTCGCAAAAGCCCCATTGCTCTCTCATTCACTCACACTTTGCTCGCAAAAGCCTGTTGGTCTCTCAATCACACTTTGCTTGCAAAAGCCACTCGCTCTCTCACACTCTTCTCGCAAAAGCCTCTTGCTCTATTGCTCACTCATTGCTCGCAAAAGCCTCTCGCTCTATCACTCACTCACTCACACTTTGCTTGGAAAAGCCTTTCACTCACAGTTTGCTCGCAAAAGCCTCTCGCTCTCTCAGTCACTCACACTTTGCTCGCAAAAGCCTCTCTCTCACTCACTCTTTGCTCGCAAAAGCGGCATTGCTCTCTCTCACACTTTGCTCACAAACGCCTCTCGCTATCTCACTCAGAATTTTCTCACAAAAGCCTCTCGCTCTCTCATTCACTCACACTTTGCTCGCAAAAGCCCCTCGTTCTCTCACACTTTGCTCGCAAAAGCCTCTTGCTCACTGTCTCACTCTCTCTGCTCGCAAAAGCCTCTCGCTCTCTCACTCACTCTTTGCTCACAAAAGCCTCTCGCTCTCTCATTCACTCACACTTTGCTCGCAAAAGCCTCTCACTCACCTTTGCTCACAAAAGCCTCTTGCTCACTGTCTCACTCTCTCTGCTCGCAAAAGCCTCTCGCTCTCTCACTCACTCTTTGCTCACAAAAGCCTCTCGCTCTCTCATTCACTCACACTTTGCTCACAAAAACCTCTCGCTCTCTCACTCACACTTTGCTCGTAAAACCCTCTTGCTCACTGTCTCACTCTTTCTGCTCGCAAAAGCCTCTCGCTCTATCACTCAAACTTTGCTCACAAAAGCCTCTCGGTCGCTGTCTCACTCACTCTGCTCGCAAAAGCCTCTTGCTCGCTGTCTCACTCACTCTGCTCGCAAAAGCCTCTCACTCTCTCATTCATTCACACTTTGCTCACAAAAACCTCTCGCTCTCTCACTCACACTTTGCTCGCAAAAAGCTCTTGCTCACAGTCTCACTCTCTCTGCTCGCAAAAGCCTCTCGCTCTATCACTCACGCTTTGCTCACAAAACCCTCTCGCTCTCTCATTCAGTCACACTTTGTTCGCAAAAGCCTCTCGTTTGCTCTCTCATTCACTCACACTTTGTTTGAAAAAGCCTCTCGTTTGCTCTCTCACACTCTGCTCGCAAAAGCCTCTCGCTCGCTCTCTCACTCACACTTTGCTCGCAAAAGCCCCTTCCTCTCTCACTCACTTTTTCTCGCAAAAGCGTCTTGGTCTCACACTCACACCTTGCTCGGAAAAGCCTCTCACTCACACTTTGCTCGCAAAACCCTCTCACTCTCTCATTCACTCACACTTGCTCGCAAAAGCCTCTTGCTCTCTCATTCACTCACCCTTTGTTCGCAAAAGCCTCTCGTTTGCTCTCTCTCTCACACTCTGCTCGCAAAAGCCTCTCGCTCGCTCTCTCACTCACACTTTGATCGCGAAAGCCTGTTTGCTCTCTCACTCACACTTTGCTCGCAAAAGCCTCTCGCTCTCTCAGTCACTCTTTGCTCACAAAAGCCTCTCACTCACCTTTGCTCTCAAAAGCCCCTTGCTCTCTCACATTTTGCTCGCAAAAGCCTCCCGCTCGCTGTCTCACTCACTCTGCTCGCAAAAGCCTCTCACTCTATCACTCACTCTTTGCTCGCAAAAGCCTCTCACTCTTTGCTCGCAAAAGCCTCTCACTCTTTGCTCGCAAAAGCCTCTCTCTCACTCACTCTTTGCTCGCAAAAGTCCCATTGCTCTCTCATTCACTCACACTTTGCTCGCAAAAGCCTGTTGGTCTCTCATTCACACTTTGCTCGCAAAAGCCCCTCGCTCTCCCACACTCTTCTCGCAAAAGCCTCTTGCTCTATCACTCACTCATTGCTCGCAAAAGCCTCTCGCTCTATCACTCACTCACTCACACTTTGCTTGGAAAAGCCTTTCACTCACAGTTTGCTCGCAAAAGCCTCTCGCTCTCTCAGTCACTCACACTTTGCTCGCAAAAGCCTGTTGGTCTCTCATTCACACTTTGCTCGCAAAAGCCCCTCGCTCTCCCACACTCTTCTCGCAAAAGCCTCTTGCTCTATCACTCACTCATTGCTCGCAAAAGCCTCTCGCTCTATCACTCACTCACTCACACTTTGCTTGGAAAAGCCTTTCACTCACAGTTTGCTCGCAAAAGCCTCTCGCTCTCTCAGTCACTCACACTTTGCTCGCAAAAGCCTCTCTATCATTCTCTCTTTGCTCGCAAAAGCCCCATTGCTCTCTCTCACACTTTGCTCACAAAAGCCTCTCGCTATCTCACTCAGACTTTCCTCACAAAAGCCTCTTGCTCACTGTCTCACTCTCTCTGCTCGCAAAAGCCTCTCGCTCTCTCACTCACTCTTTGCTCACAAAAGCCTCTCGCTCTCTCATTCACTCACACTTTGCTCACAAAAGCCCCTCGTTCTCTCACACTTTGCTCGCAAAAGCCTCTTGCTCACTGTCTCACTCTCTCTGCTCGCAAAAGCCTCTCGCTCTCTCACTCACTCTTTGCTCACAAAAGCCTCTCGCTCTCTCATTCACTCACACTTTGCTCGCAAAAGCCTCTCACTCAGCTTTGCTCTCAAAAGCCCCTTGCTCTCTCACATTTTGCTTGCAAAAGCCTCCCGCTCGCTGTCTCACTCACTCTGCTCGCAAAAGCCTCTCTCTCACTCACTCTTTGCTCGCAAAAGCCCCATTGCTCTCTCATTCACTCACACTTTGCTCGCAAAAGACTGTTGGTCTCTCACTCACACTTTGCTCGCAAAAGCCCCTCGCTCTCTCACACTCTTCTCGCAAAAGCCTCTTGCTCTGTCACTCACTCATTGCTCGCAAAAGCCTCTCGCTCTATCACTCACTCACTCACACTTTGCTTGGAAAAGCCTTTCACTCACAGTTTGTTCGCAAAAGCCTCTCGCTCTCTCAGTCACTCACACTTTGCTCGCAAAAGCCTCTCTCTCACTCACTCTTTGCTCGCAAAAGCGGCATTGCTCTCTCTCACATTTTGCTCACAAAAGCCTCTCGCTATCTCACTCAGACTTTGCTCACAAAACCCTCTTGCTAACTGTCTCACTCTCTCTGCTCGCAAAAGCCTCTCGCTCTCTCACTCACTCTTTGCTCACAAAAGCCTCTCGCTCTCTCATTCACTCACACTTTGCTCGCAAAAGCCTCTTGCTCACTGTCTCACTCTCTCTGCTCGCAAAAGCCTCTCGCTCTCTCACTCAGACTTTGCTCACAAAAGACTCTTACTCACTGTCTCACTCTCTCTGCTCGCAAAAGCCTCTCGCTCTCTTACTCACTCTTTGCTCACAAAAGCCTCTCGCTCTCTCATTCACTCACACTTTGCTCGCAAAAGCCTCTCACTCACCTTTGCTCTCAAAAGCCCCTTGCTCTCTCACATTTTGCTCGCAAAAGCCTCCCGCTCGCTGTCTCACTCACTCTGCTCGCAAAAGCCTCTCACTCTATCACTCACTCTTTGCTCGCAAAAGCCTCTCACTCTTTGCTCGCAAAAGCCTCTCATTCTTTGCTCGCAAAAGCCTCTCTCTCACTCACTCTTTGCTCGCAAAAGCCCCATTGCTCTCTCATTCACTCACACTTTGCTCGCAAAAGCCTGTTGGTCTCTCAATCACACTTTGCTTGCAAAAGCCACTCGCTCTCTCACACTCTTCTCGCAAAAGCCTCTTGCTCTATTGCTCACTCATTGCTCGCAAAAGCCTCTCGCTCTATCACTCACTCACTCACACTTTGCTTGGAAAAGCCTTTCACTCACAGTTTGCTCGCAAAAGCCTCTCGCTCTCTCAGTCACTCACACTTTGCTCGCAAAAGCCTCTCTCTCACTCACTCTTTGCTCGCAAAAGCGGCATTGCTCTCTCTCACACTTTGCTCACAAACGCCTCTCGCTATCTCACTCAGAATTTGCTCACAAAAGCCTCTTGCTCGCAAAAGCCCCTCGTTCTCTCACACTTTGCTCGCAAAAGCCTCTTGCTCACTGTCTCACTCTCTCTGCTCGCAAAAGCCTCTCGCTCTCTCACTCACTCTTTGCTCACAAAAGCCTCTCGCTCTCTCATTCACTCACACTTTGCTCGCAAAAGCCTCTCACTCACCTTTGCTCACAAAAGCCTCTTGCTCACTGTCTCACTCTCTCTGCTCGCAAAAGCCTCTCGCTCTCTCACTCACTCTTTGCTCACAAAAGCCTCTCGCTCTCTCATTCACTCACACTTTGCTCACAAAAACCTCTCGCTCTCTCACTCACACTTTGCTCGTAAAACCCTCTTGCTCACTGTCTCACTCTCTCTGCTCGCAAAAGCCTCTCGCTCTATCACTCAAACTTTGCTCACAAAAGCCTCTCGGTCGCTGTCTCACTCACTCTGCTCGCAAAAGCCTCTTGCTCGCTGTCTCACTCACTCTGCTCGCAAAAGCCTCTCGCTCTCTCATTCACTCACACTTTGCTCACAAAAACCTCTCGCTCTCTCACTCACACTTTGCTCGCAAAAAGCTCTTGCTCACAGTCTCACTCTCTCTGCTCGCAAAAGCCTCTCGCTCTATCACTCACGCTTTGCTCACAAAACCCTCTCGCTCTCTCATTCAGTCACACTTTGTTCGCAAAAGCCTCTCGTTTGCTCTCTCATTCACTCACACTTTGTTTGAAAAAGCCTCTCGTTTGCTCTCTCACACTCTGCTCGCAAAAGCCTCTCGCTCGCTCTCTCACTCACACTTTGCTCGCAAAAGCCCCTTCCTCTCTCACTCACTTTTTCTCGCAAAAGCGGCTTGGTCTATCACTCACACCTTGCTCGGAAAAGCCTCTCACTCACACTTTGCTCGCAAAACCCTCTCACTCTCTCATTCACTCACACTTGCTCGCAAAACCTCTTGCTCGCTGTCTCACTCACTCTGCTCGCAAAAGCCTCTCGCTCTCTCACTCACCCTTTGCTCACAAAAGCCTCTTGCTCTCTCATTCACTCACCCTTTGTTCGCAAAAGCCTCTCGCTCGCTCTCTCACTCACACTTTGATCGCGAAAGCCTGTTTGCTCTCTCACTCACACTTTGCTCGCAAAAGCCTCTCGCTCTCTCAGTCACTCACACTTTGCTCGCAAAAGCCTCTCGCTCTCTCAGTCACTCTTTGCTCACAAAAGCCTCTCACTCACCTTTGCTCTCAAAAGCCCCTTGCTCTCTCACATTTTGCTCGCAAAAGCCTCCCGCTCGCTGTCTCACTCACTCTGCTCGCAAAAGCCTCTCACTCTATCACTCACTCTTTGCTCGCAAAAGCCTCTCACTCTTTGCTCGCAAAAGCCTCTCACTCTTTGCTCGCAAAAGCCTCTCTCTCACTCACTCTTTGCTCGCAAAAGTCCCATTGCTCTCTCATTCACTCACACTTTGCTCGCAAAAGCCTGTTGGTCTCTCATTCACACTTTGCTCGCAAAAGCCCCTCGCTCTCCCACATCTTCTCGCAAAAGCCTCTTGCTCACACTCACTCATTGCTCGCAAAAGCCTCTCGCTCTATCACTCACTCTTTGCTCGCAAAAGCCTCTCACTCTTTGCTCGCAAAAGCCTCTCTCGCAAAAGCCTCTCATCACTCACACTTTGCTCGCAAAAGCCTGTTGGTCTCTCATTCACACTTTGCTCGCAAAAGCCCCTCGCCTCCCACACTCTTCTCGCAAAAGCCTCTTGCTCTATCACTCACTCATTGCTCGCAAAAGCCTCTCGCTCTATCACTCACTCACTCACACTTTGCTTGGAAAAGCCTTTCACTCACAGTTTGCTCGCAAAAGCCTCTCGCTCTCTCAGTCACTCACACTTTGCTCGCAAAAGCCTCTCTATCATTCTCTCTTTGCTCGCAAAAGCCCCATTGCTCTCTCTCACACTTTGCTCACAAAAGCCTCTCGCTATCTCACTCAGACTTTCCTCACAAAAGCCTCTTGCTCACTGTCTCACTCTCTCTGCTCGCAAAAGCCTCTCGCTCTCTCACTCACTCTTTGCTCACAAAAGCCTCTCGCTCTCTCATTCACTCACACTTTGCTCACAAAAGCCCCTCGTTCTCTCACACTTTGCTCGCAAAAGCCTCTTGCTCACTGTCTCACTCTCTCTGCTCGCAAAAGCCTCTCGCTCTCTCACTCACTCTTTGCTCACAAAAGCCTCTCGCTCTCTCATTCACTCACACTTTGCTCGCAAAAGCCTCTCACTCAGCTTTGCTCTCAAAAGCCCCTTGCTCTCTCACATTTTGCTCGCAAAAGCCTCCCGCTCGCTGTCTCACTCACTCTGCTCGCAAAAGCCTCTCTCTCACTCACTCTTTGCTCGCAAAAGCCCCATTGCTCTCTCATTCACTCACACTTTGCTCGCAAAAGCCTGTTGGTCTCTCACTCACACTTTGCTCGCAAAAGCCCCTCGCTCTCTCACACTCTTCTCGCAAAAGCCTCTTGCTCTGTCACTCACTCATTGCTCGCAAAAGCCTCTCGCTCTATCACTCACTCACTCACACTTTGCTTGGAAAAGCCTTTCACTCACAGTTTGTTCGCAAAAGCCTCTCGCTCTCTCAGTCACTCACACTTTGCTCGCAAAAGCCTCTCTCTCACTCACTCTTTGCTCGCAAAAGCGGCATTGCTCTCTCTCACATTTTGCTCACAAAAGCCTCTCGCTATCTCACTCAGACTTTGCTCACAAAACCCTCTTGCTAACTGTCTCACTCTCTCTGCTCGCAAAAGCCTCTCGCTCTCTCACTCACTCTTTGCTCACAAAAGCCTCTCGCTCTCTCATTCACTCACACTTTGCTCGCAAAAGCCTCTTGCTCACTGTCTCACTCTCTCTGCTCGCAAAAGCCTCTCGCTCTCTCACTCAGACTTTGCTCACAAAAGACTCTTACTCACTGTCTCACTCTCTCTGCTCGCAAAAGCCTCTCGCTCTCTTACTCACTCTTTGCTCACAAAAGCCTCTCGCTCTCTCATTCACTCACACTTTGCTCGCAAAAGCCTCTCACTCACCTTTGCTCTCAAAAGCCCCTTGCTCTCTCACATTTTGCTCGCAAAAGCCTCCCGCTCGCTGTCTCACTCACTCTGCTCGCAAAAGCCTCTCACTCTATCACTCACTCTTTGCTCGCAAAAGCCTCTCACTCTTTGCTCGCAAAAGCCTCTCATTCTTTGCTCGCAAAAGCCTCTCTCTCACTCACTCTTTGCTCGCAAAAGCCCCATTGCTCTCTCATTCACTCACACTTTGCTCGCAAAAGCCTGTTGGTCTCTCAATCACACTTTGCTTGCAAAAGCCACTCGCTCTCTCACACTCTTCTCGCAAAAGCCTCTTGCTCTATTGCTCACTCATTGCTCGCAAAAGCCTCTCGCTCTATCACTCACTCACTCACACTTTGCTTGGAAAAGCCTTTCACTCACAGTTTGCTCGCAAAAGCCTCTCGCTCTCTCAGTCACTCACACTTTGCTCGCAAAAGCCTCTCTCTCACTCACTCTTTGCTCGCAAAAGCGGCATTGCTCTCTCTCACACTTTGCTCACAAACGCCTCTCGCTATCTCACTCAGAATTTGCTCAAAAAAGCCTCTCGCTCTCTCATTCACTCACACTTTGCTCGCAAAAGCCCCTCGTTCTCTCACAGTTTGCTCGCAAAAGCCTCTTGCTCACTGTCTCACTCTCTCTGCTCGCAAAAGCCTCTCGCTCTCTCACTCACTCTTTGCTCACAACAGCCTCTCGCTCTCTCATTCACTCACACTTTGCTCACAAAAACCTCTCGCTCTCTCACTCACACTTTGCTCGTAAAACCCTCTTGCTCACTGTCTCACTCTCTCTGCTCGCAAAAGCCTCTCGCTCTATCACTCAAACTTTGCTCACAAAAGCCTCTCGGTCGCTGTCTCACTCACTCTGCTCGCAAAAGCCTCTTGCTCGCTGTCTCACTCACTCTGCTCGCAAAAGCCTCTCACTCTCTCATTCATTCACACTTTGCTCACAAAAACCTCTCGCTCTCTCACTCACACTTTGCTCGCAAAAAGCTCTTGCTCACAGTCTCACTCTCTCTGCTCGCAAAAGCCTCTCGCTCTATCACTCACGCTTTGCTCACAAAAGCCTCTCGCTCTCTCATTCACTCACACTTTGTTCGCAAAAGCCTCTCGTTTGCTCTCTCATTCACTTACACTTTGTTTGAAAAAGCCTCTCGTTTGCTCTCTCACACTCTGCTCGCAAAAGCCTCTCGCTCGCTCTCTCACTCACACTTTGCTCGCAAAAGCCCCTTCCTCTCTCACTCACTTTTTCTCGCAAAAGCGTCTTGGTCTCTCACTCACACCTTGCTCGGAAAAGCCTCTCACTCACACTTTGCTCGCAAAACCCTCTCACTCTCTCATTCACTCACACTTGCTCGCAAAAGCCTCTTGCTCGCTGTCTCACTCACTCTGCTCGCAAAAGCCTCTCGCTCTCTCACTCACCCTTTGCTCACAAAAGCCTCTTGCTCTCTCATTCACTCACCCTTTGTTCGCAAAAGCCTCTCGTTTGCTCTCTCTCTCACACTCTGCTCGCAAAAGCCTCTCGCTCGCTCTCTCACTCACACTTTGATCGCGAAAGCCTGTTTGCTCTCTCACTCACACTTTGCTCGCAAAAGCCTCTCGCTCTCTCAGTCACTCACACTTTGCTCGCAAAAGCCTCTTGCTTGCTGTCTCACTCACTCTGCTCGCAAAAGCCTCTCGCTCTATCACTCACACTTTGCTCACAAAAGCCTCTCACTCTCTCACTCTCCCTTTGCTCACAAAACCCTCTTGCTCTCTCATTCACTCACACTTTTCTCGCAAAAGCCTCTCACTCACCTTTGCTCACAAAAGCCTCTCGCTCTCTCACTCTCCCTTTGCTCACAAAACCCTCTTGCTCTCTCATTCACTCACACTTTTCTCGCAAAAGCCTCTCACTCACCTTTGCTCGCAAAAGCCCCTTGCTCTCTCACTTTTTCTCGCAAAACCCTCTTCGTCTCTGAGACTTTGCTTGCAAAACCTTATCGTTTGATCTCTCTCTCACACTCTGCTCGCAAAAGCCTCTCGCTCTCTCTCTCGCTCACACTTTGCTCGCAAAACCCTGTTTGCTCTCTCACTCACACTTTGTTCGCTAAAGCCTCTCGCTCGCTCTCTCTCACACTTTGCTCGTAAAACCCTCTTGCTCACTGTCTCACTCTCTCTGCTCGCAAAAGCCTCTCGCTCTATCACTCAAACTTTGCTCACAAAAGCCTCTCGGTCGCTGTCTCACTCACTCTGCTCGCAAAAGCCTCTTGCTTGCTGTCTCACTCACTCTGCTCGCAAAAGCCTCTCGCTCTCTCATTCACTCACACTTTGCTCACAAAAACCTCTCGCTCTCTCACTCACACTTTGCTCGCAAAAAGCTCTTGCTCACAGTCTCACTCTCTCTGCTCGCAAAAGCCTCTCGCTCTATCACTCACGCTTTGCTCGCAAAAGCCTCTCGCTCTCTCATTCACTCACACTTTGTTCGCAAAAGCCTCTCGTTTGCTCTCTCATTCACTCACACTTTGTTTGAAAAAGCCTCTCGTTTGCTCTCTCACACTCTGCTCGCAAAAGCCTCTCGCTCGCTCTCTCACTCACACTTTGCTCGCAAAAGCCCCTTCCTCTCTCACTCACTTTTTCTCGCAAAAGCGGCTTGGTCTATCACTCACACCTTGCTCGGAAAAGCCTCTCACTCACACTTTGCTCGCAAAACCCTCTCACTCTCTCATTCACTCACACTTGCTCGCAAAACCTCTTGCTCGCTGTCTCACTCACTCTGCTCGCAAA
Organism: Azemiops feae; assembly: GCA_023970755.1. Taxonomy (NCBI): domain Eukaryota; kingdom Metazoa; phylum Chordata; class Lepidosauria; order Squamata; family Viperidae; genus Azemiops; species Azemiops feae. The sequence continues at coordinate 18,495 of JALGBA010001266.1, forward strand.
AGCCTCTCGCTCTCTCACTCACCCTTTGCTCACAAAAGCCTCTTGCTCTCTCATTCACTCACCCTTTGTTCGCAAAAGCCTCTCGCTCGCTCTCTCACTCACACTTTGATCGCGAAAGCCTGTTTGCTCTCTCACTCACACTTTGCTCGCAAAAGCCTCTCGCTCTCTCAGTCACTCACACTTTGCTCGCAAAAGCCTCTTGCTTGCTGTCTCACTCACTCTGCTCGCAAAAGCCTCTCGCTCTATCACTCACACTTTGCTCACAAAAGCCTCTCGCTCTCTCACTCTCCCTTTGCTCACAAAACCCTCTTGCTCTCTCATTCACTCACACTTTTCTCGCAAAAGCCTCTCACTCACCTTTGCTCACAAAAGCCTCTCGCTCTCTCACTCTCCCTTTGCTCACAAAACCCTCTTGCTCTCTCATTCACTCACACTTTTCTCGCAAAAGCATCTCACTCACCTTTGCTCGCAAAAGCCCCTTGCTCTCTCACTTTTTCTCGCAAAACCCTCTTCGTCTCTGAGACTTTGCTTGCAAAACCCTATCGTTTGATCTCTCTCTCACACTCTGCTCGCAAAAGCCTCTCGCTCTCTCTCTCGCTCACACTTTGCTCGCAAAACCCTGTTTGCTCTCTCACTCACACTTTGTTCGCTAAAGCCTCTCGCTCGCTCTCTCACTCACACTTTGAAGCCTGTTTGCTCTCTCACTCACACTTAGCTTCCAAAAGCCTCTCGCTCGCTGTCTCAATCACTCTGCTCGCAAAAGCCTCTCACTCTATCACTCACTCTTTGCTCGCAAAAGCCTCTCACTGTTTGCTCGCAAAAGCCTCTCTGTCACTCACTCTTTGCTCGCAAAAGTCCCTTTGCTCTCTCATTCACTCACACTTTGCTCGCAAAAGCCTCTCGCTCTCTCACTCACTCTTTGTTCACAAAAGCCTCTCGCTCTCTCACTCACTCTATACTCACAAAAGCCTCTCGCTCTCTCACTCACCTTTGCTCTCAAAAGGTCCTTGCTCTCTCACACTTTGCTCGCCAAAGCCTCTCGCTCGCTCTCTCACTCACACTTTGCTCGCAAAAGCCTGTTTGCTCTCTCACTCACACTTTGTTCGCTAAAGTCTCTCGCTCGCTCTCTCACTCACACTTAGCTCGCAAAAGCCTCTCGCTCGCTCTCTCACTCACACTTAGCTCGCAAAAGCCTCTCGCTCGCTGTCTCAATCACTCTGCTCGCAAAAGCCTCTCACTCTATCACTCACTCTTTGCTCGCAAAAGCCTCTCACTCTTTGCTCGCAAAAGCCTCTCTGTCACTCACTCTTTGCTCGCAAAAGTCCCATTGCTCTCTCATTCACTCACACTTTGCTCACAAAAGCCTCTCGCTCTCTCACTCACTCTTTGCTCACAAAAGCCTCTCGCTCTCTCACTCACTGTTTGCTCTCAAAAGCTCCTTGCTCTCTCACACTTTGCTCGCAAAAGCCTCTCGCTCGCTCTCTCACTCACACTTTGCTCGCAAAAGCCTGTTGCTCGCTGTCACACTCACTCTCCTCGCAAAAGCCTCTCACTCTATCACTCACTCTTTGCTCGCAAAAGCCTCTCGCTCTCTCACTCACTCTTTGCTCACAAAAGCGTCTTGCTCTCTCATTCACTCACACTTTGCTCGCAAAGCCTCTCACTCAACTTTGCTCTCAAAAGCTCCTTGCTCTCTCACACTTTGCTCGCAAAAGCCTCTCGCTCGCTCTCTCACTCACACTTTGCTCGCAAAAGCCTGTTTGCTCTCTCACTCACACTTAGCTCGCAAAAGCCTCTTGCTCGCTGTCTCAATCACTCTGCTCGCAAAAGCCTCTCACTCTATCACTCACTCTTTGCTCGCAAAAGCCTCTAACTCTTTGCTCGCAAAAGCCTCTCGCTCGCTCTCTCACTCACACTTTGCTCACAAAAGCCTCTCGCTCTCTCACTCTCCCTTTGCTCACAAAACCCTCTTGCTCTCTCATTCACTCACACTTTGCTCGCAAAAGCCTCTTGGTCTCTCACTCAAACTTTGCTTGCAAATGCCCCTCGCTCTCTCACACTTTGCTCGCAAAAGCCTCTTGCTCTATCACTAACTCTTTGCTCGCAAAAGCCTCTCACTCTCTCATTCACTCACACTTTGCTCGCAAAAGCCCCTCGTTCTCTCACACTTTGCTTGCAAAACCCTCTTGCTCACTGTCTCACTCTCTCTGCTCGCAAAAGCCTCTCGCTCTATTACTCACACTTTGCTCACAAAAGCCTTTCGCTCTCTCACTCACCCTTTGCTCCCAAAAGCCTCTCTCTCTCTCTCTCGCTCACACTTTGCTCGCAAAAGCCTATTTGCTCTCTCACTCACACTTTGTTTGCTAAAGCCTCTCGCTCGCTCTCTCACTCACACTTTCCTCACAAAAGGCTCTTGCTCGCTGTCTCACTCACTCTGCCCGCGAAAGCCTCTCACTCTATCACTCACTCTTTGCTCGCAAAAGCCTCTCGCTCTCTCACTCACTCTTTGCTCACAAAAGCCTCTTGCTCTCTCATTCACTCACACTTTGCTCGCAAAAGCCTCTCACTCACCTTTGCTCTCAAAAGCCCCTTGCTCTCTCACACTTTGCTCGCAAAAGCCTCTTGCTCGCTCTCTCACTCACACTTTGCTCAAAAAAGCCTCTTGCTCGCTGTCTCACTCACTCTGCTTGCAAAAACCTCTCACTCTATCACTCAATCTTTGCTCGCAAAAGCCTCTCACTCTTTGCTCGCAAAAGCCTCTGTCTCACTCACTCTTTGCTCGCAAAAGCCCCATTGCTCTGTCATTCACTCACACTTTGCTCGCAAAATCCTCTCGCTCTCTCACTCTCCCTTTGCTCACAAAAGCCTCTTGCTCTCTCATTCACTCACTCTTTGCTTGCAAAAGCCCCTTGCTCTCTCACTTTTTCTCGCAAAAGCCTCTTCGTCTCTCACACTTTGCTCGCAAAAGCCCCTCGCTCTCTCACACTTTGCTTGCAAAACCCTCTCGTTTGCTCTCTCTCTCACACTCTGCTCGCAAAAGCCTCTTGCTCTCTCTCTCACTCAAACTTTGCTCGCAAAAGCCTGTTTGCTCTCTCACTCACACTTTGTTCGCTAAAGCCTCTTGCTCGCTCTCTCACTCACACTTTGCTCGCAAAATCCTCTTGCTCGCTGTCTCACTCACTCTGCTCGCAAAAGCCTCTCACTCTATCACTCACTCTTTGCTCGCAAAAGCCTCTCGCTCTCTCACTCACTCTTTGCTCACAAACGCCTCTCGCTCACTCTTTTCTCACAAAAGCCTCCCGCTCTCTCAGTCACTCACTCACCCTTTGCTCGCAAAAGCCTCTCGCTCTCTCACTCACCCTTTGCTCACAAAAGGCTCTTGCTCTCTCATTAACTCACACTTTGTTCGCTCAAGCCTCTCGCTCGCTCTCTCACTCACACTTTGCTCGCAAAAGCCCCTTCCTCTCTCACTCACTTTTTCTCGCAAAAGCCTCTTGGTCTCTCACTCACACTTTGCTCGCAAAAGCCTCTCGTTTGCTCTCTCACTCACACTTTGTTTGATAAAGCCTCTTGCTCGGTCTCTCACTCACACTTTGCTCGCAAAATCCTCTTGCTCGCTGTCTCACTCTCTCTGCTCGCAAAAGCCCCTTGCTCTCTCACTCACTTTTTCTCGCAAAAGCCTCTTGGTCTCTCACTCACACTTTGCTCGCAAAAGCCTCTTCGTTTCTCACACTTTGCTCGCAAAAGCCTCTCGTTTGCTCGCTCTGTCACACTTTGCTCGCAAAAGCCTCTCGTTTGCTCTCTCACTCACACTTTGCTCACAAAAGTCCCATTGCTCTCTCATTCACTCACACTTTGCTCGCAAAAGCCCCTCGCTCTCTCACACTCTTCTCGCAAAAGCCTCTTGCTCTCTCACTCACTCTTTGCTCACAAAAGCCTCTGGCTCTATCACTCACTCACTCACACTTTGCTTGGAAAAGCATCTCACTCACACTTTGCTCGCAAAAGCCTCTCGCTCTCTCAGTCACTCACACTTTGCTCGCAAAAGCCTCTCTCTCACTCACTCTTTGCTCGCAAAAGCCCCATTGCTCTCTCTCACACTTTGCTCACAAAAGCCTCTCGCTCTCTCACTCACACTTTGCTCGCAAAAGCCTCTTGCTCACTGTTTCACTCTCTCTGCTCGCAAAAGCCTCTCGCTCTCTCACTCACACTTTGCTCGCAAAAGCCCCTCGCTCTCTCACACTTTGCTCGCAAAAGCCTCTTGCTCACTGTCTCACTCTCTCTGCTCACAATAGCCTTTCGCTCTCTCACTCACTCTTTGCTCACAAAAGCCTCTCGCTCTCTCATTCACTCACACTTTGGTCACAAAAGCCTCTCGCTCTCTCACTCACACTTTGCTCGCAAAAGCCTCTTGCTCACTGTCTCAGTCTCTCTGCTCGCAAAAGCCCCTTGCTCTCTCACTCACTTTTTCTCGCAAAAGCCTCTTGGTCTCTCACTCACACTTTGCTCGCAAAAGCCCCTCGCTCTCTCACACTTTGCTCGCAAAAGCCTCTCGTTTGCTCGCTCTGTCACACTTTGCTCGCAAAAGCCTCTCGTTTGCTCGCTCACTCACACTTTGCTCGCAAAATCCTGTCGCTCGCTGTCTCACTCACGCTCTGCTTGCAAAAGCCTCTTGCTCGCTGTCTCACTCACTCTGCTCGCAAAAGGCTCTCGCTCTCTCACTCACTCTTTGCTCACAAAAGCCTCTTGCTCTCTCATTCATTCACACTTTGCTCGCAAAAGCCTCTTGGTCTCTCACTCACACTTTGCTCACAAAAGCCCCTCGCTCTCTCACACTCTTCTCGCAAAAGCCTCTTGCTCTATCACTCACTCACTCACACTTTGCTTGGAAAGGCCTCTCACTCACACGTTGCTTGGAAAAGCCTCTCACTCACACTTTGCTCACAAAAGCCTCTCGCTCACTCAGTCACTCACACTTTGCTCACAAAATCCTCTTGCTCGCTGTCTCACTCACTCTGCTCGCAAAAGCCTCTCGCTCTATCACTCACACTTTGCTCACAAAAGCCTCTCGCTCTCTCACTCTCCCTTTGCTCACAAAACCCTCTTGCTCTCTCATTCACTCACACTTTTCTCGCAAAAGCCTCTCACTCACCTTTGCTCGCAAAAGCCCCTTGCTCTCTCACTTTTTCTCGCAAAACCCTCTTCGTCTCTCAGACTTTGCTTGCAAAACCCTCTCGTTTGATCTCTCTCTCACACTCTGCTCGCAAAAGCCTCTCGCTCGCTCTCTCACTCACACTTAGCTCGCAAAAGCCTCTCGCTCGCTCTCTCACTCACAATTAGCTCGCAAAAGCCTCTCGCTCGCTGTCTCAATCACTCTGCTCGCAAAAGCCTCTCACTCTATCACTCACTCTTTGCTCGCAAAAGCCTCTCACTCATTGCTCGCAAAAGCCTCTCTGTCACTCACTCTTTGCTCGCAAAAGTCCCATTGCTCTCTCATTCATTCACACTTTGCTCGCAAAAGCCTCTCGCTCTCTCACTCACTCTTTGCTCACAAAAACCTCTCGCTCTTTCACTCACTCTTTGCTCGCAAAAGCCTCTCACTCTTTGCTCGCAAAAGCCTCTCACTCTTTGCTCGCAAAAGCCTCTCTCTCACTCACTCTTTGCTCGCAAAAGCCCCATTGCTCTCTCATTCACTCACACTTTGCTCGCAAAAGCCTGTTGGTCTCTCATTCACACTTTGCTCGCAAAAGCCTCTCGCTCTATCACTCACGCTTTGCTCACAAAAGCCTCTCGCTCTCTCATTCACTCACACTTTGTTCGCAAAAGCCTCTCGTTTGCTCTCTCATTCACTCACACTTTGTTTGAAAAAGCCTCTCATTTGCTCTCTCACACTCTGCTCGCAAAAGCCTCTCGCTCGCTCTCTCACTCACACTTTGCTCGCAAAAGCCCCTTCCTCTCTCACTCACTTTTTCTCGAAAAAGCGTCTTGGTCTCTCACTCACACCTTGCTCCGAAAAGCCTCTCACTCACACTTTGCTCGCAAAACCCTCTCACTCTCTCATTCACTCACACTTGCTCGCAAAAGCCTCTTGCTCGCTGTCTCACTCACTCTGCTCGCAAAAGCCTCTCGCTCTCTCACTCACCCTTTGCTCACAAAAGCCTCTTGCTCTCTCATTCACTCACCCTTTGTTCGCAAAAGCCTCTTGTTTGCTCTCTCTCTCACACTCTGCTCGCAAAAGCCTCTCGCTCGCTCTCTCACTCACACTTTGATCGCGAAAGCCTGTTTGCTCTCTCACTCACACTTTGCTCGCAAAAGCCTCTCGCTCTCTCAGTCACTCTTTGCTCACAAAAGCCTCTCACTCACCTTTGCTCTCAAAAGCCCCTTGCTCTCTCACATTTTGCTCGCAAAAGCCTCCCGCTCGCTGTCTCACTCACTCTGCTCGCAAAAGTCTCTCACTCTATCACTCACTCTTTGCTCGCAAAAGCCTCTCACTCTTTGCTCGCAAAAGCCTCTCACTCTTTGCTCGCAAAAGCCTCTCTCTCACTCACTCTTTGCTCGCAAAAGCCCCATTGCTCTCTCATTCACTCACACTTTGCTCGCAAAAGCCTGTTGGTCTCTCATTCACACTTTGCTCGCAAAAGCCCCTCGCTCTCCCACACTCTTCTCGCAAAAGCCTCTTGCTCTATCACTCACTCATTGCTCGCAAAAGCCTCTCGCTCTATCACTCACTCACTCACACTTTGCTTGGAAAAGCCTTTCACTCACAGTTTGCTCGCAAAAGCCTCTCGCTCTCTCAGTCACTCACACTTTGCTCGCAAAAGCCTCTCTATCATTCTCTCTTTGCTCGCAAAAGCCCCATTGCTCTCTCTCACACTTTGCTCACAAAAGCCTCTCGCTATCTCACTCAGACTTTCCTCACAAAAGCCTCTTGCTCACTGTCTCACTCTCTCTGCTCGCAAAAGCCTCTCGCTCTCTCACTCACTCTTTGCTCACAAAAGCCTCTCGCTCTCTCATTCACTCACACTTTGCTCACAAAAGCCCCTCGTTCTCTCACACTTTGCTCGCAAAAGCCTCTTGCTCACTGTCTCACTCTCTCTGCTCGCAAAAGCCTCTCGCTCTCTCACTCACTCTTTGCTCACAAAAGCCTCTCGCTCTCTCATTCACTCACACTTTGCTCGCAAAAGCCTCTCACTCAGCTTTGCTCTCAAAAGCCCCTTGCTCTCTCACATTTTGCTCGCAAAAGCCTCCCGCTCGCTGTCTCACTCACTCTGCTCGCAAAAGCCTCTCTCTCACTCACTCTTTGCTCGCAAAAGCCCCATTGCTCTCTCATTCACTCACACTTTGCTCGCAAAAGCCTGTTGGTCTCTCACTCACACTTTGCTCGCAAAAGCCCCTCGCTCTCTCACACTCTTCTCGCAAAAGCCTCTTGCTCTGTCACTCACTCATTGCTCGCAAAAGCCTCTCGCTCTATCACTCACTCACTCACACTTTGCTTGGAAAAGCCTTTCACTCACAGTTTGTTCGCAAAAGCCTCTCGCTCTCTCAGTCACTCACACTTTGCTCGCAAAAGCCTCTCTCTCACTCACTCTTTGCTCGCAAAAGCGGCATTGCTCTCTCTCACATTTTGCTCACAAAAGCCTCTCGCTATCTCACTCAGACTTTGCTCACAAAACCCTCTTGCTAACTGTCTCACTCTCTCTGCTCGCAAAAGCCTCTCGCTCTCTCACTCACTCTTTGCTCACAAAAGCCTCTCGCTCTCTCATTCACTCACACTTTGCTCGCAAAAGCCTCTTGCTCACTGTCTCACTCTCTCTGCTCGCAAAAGCCTCTCGCTCTCTCACTCAGACTTTGCTCACAAAAGACTCTTACTCACTGTCTCACTCTCTCTGCTCGCAAAAGCCTCTCGCTCTCTTACTCACTCTTTGCTCACAAAAGCCTCTCGCTCTCTCATTCACTCACACTTTGCTCGCAAAAGCCTCTCACTCACCTTTGCTCTCAAAAGCCCCTTGCTCTCTCACATTTTGCTCGCAAAAGCCTCCCGCTCGCTGTCTCACTCACTCTGCTCGCAAAAGCCTCTCACTCTATCACTCACTCTTTGCTCGCAAAAGCCTCTCACTCTTTGCTCGCAAAAGCCTCTCATTCTTTGCTCGCAAAAGCCTCTCTCTCACTCACTCTTTGCTCGCAAAAGCCCCATTGCTCTCTCATTCACTCACACTTTGCTCGCAAAAGCCTGTTGGTCTCTCAATCACACTTTGCTTGCAAAAGCCACTCGCTCTCTCACACTCTTCTCGCAAAAGCCTCTTGCTCTATTGCTCACTCATTGCTCGCAAAAGCCTCTCGCTCTATCACTCACTCACTCACACTTTGCTTGGAAAAGCCTTTCACTCACAGTTTGCTCGCAAAAGCCTCTCGCTCTCTCAGTCACTCACACTTTGCTCGCAAAAGCCTCTCTCTCACTCACTCTTTGCTCGCAAAAGCGGCATTGCTCTCTCTCACACTTTGCTCACAAACGCCTCTCGCTATCTCACTCAGAATTTGCTCAAAAAAGCCTCTCGCTCTCTCATTCACTCACACTTTGCTCGCAAAAGCCCCTCGTTCTCTCACAGTTTGCTCGCAAAAGCCTCTTGCTCACTGTCTCACTCTCTCTGCTCGCAAAAGCCTCTCGCTCTCTCACTCACTCTTTGCTCACAACAGCCTCTCGCTCTCTCATTCACTCACACTTTGCTCACAAAAACCTCTCGCTCTCTCACTCACACTTTGCTCGTAAAACCCTCTTGCTCACTGTCTCACTCTCTCTGCTCGCAAAAGCCTCTCGCTCTATCACTCAAACTTTGCTCACAAAAGCCTCTCGGTCGCTGTCTCACTCACTCTGCTCGCAAAAGCCTCTTGCTCGCTGTCTCACTCACTCTGCTCGCAAAAGCCTCTCGCTCTCTCATTCACTCACACTTTGCTCACAAAAACCTCTCGCTCTCTCACTCACACTTTGCTCGCAAAAAGCTCTTGCTCACAGTCTCACTCTCTCTGCTCGCAAAAGCCTCTCGCTCTATCACTCACGCTTTGCTCACAAAAGCCTCTCGCTCTCTCATTCACTCACACTTTGTTCGCAAAAGCCTCTCGTTTGCTCTCTCATTCACTCACACTTTGTTTGAAAAAGCCTCTCGTTTGCTCTCTCACACTCTGCTCGCAAAAGCCTCTCACTCTCTCATTCACTCACACTTGCTCGCAAAAGCCTCTTGCTCGCTGTCTCACTCACTCTGCTCGCAAAAGCCTCTCGCTCTCTCACTCACCCTTTGCTCACAAAAGCCTCTTGCTCTCTCATTCACTCACCCTTTGTTCGCAAAAGCCTCTCATTTGCTCTCTCTCTCACACTCTGCTCGCAAAAGCCTCTCGCTCGCTCTCTCACTCACACTTTGATCGCGAAAGCCTGTTTGCTCTCTCACTCACACTTTGCTCGCAAAAGCCTCTTGCTCACTGTTTCACTCTCTCTGCTCGCAAAAGCCTCTCGCTCTCTCACTCACACTTTGCTCGCAAAAGCCTCTTGCTCACTGTTTCACTCTCTCTGCTCGCAAAAGCCTCTCGCTCTCTCACTCACACTTTGCTCGCAAAAGCCCCTCGCTCTCTCACACTTTGCTCGCAAAAGCCTCTTGCTCACTGTCTCACTCTCTCTGCTCGCAATAGCCTTTCGCTCTCTCACTCACTCTTTGCTCACAAAAGCCTCTCGCTCTCTCATTCACTCACACTTTGGTCACAAAAGCCTCTCGCTCTCTCACTCACACTTTGCTCGCAAAAGCCTCTTGCTCACTGTCTCACTCTCTCTGCTCGCAAAAGCCCCTTGCTCTCTCACTCACTTTTTCTCGCAAAAGCCTCTTGGTCTCTCGCTCACACTTTGCTCGCAAAAGCCCCTCGCTCTCTCACACTTTTCTCGCAAAAGCCTCTCGTTTGCTCGCTCTGTCACACTTTGCTCGCAAAAGCCTCTCGTTTGCTCTCTCACTCACACTTTTCTCGCAAAATCCTGTCGTTCGCTGTCTCACTCACGCTCTGCTCGCAAAAGCCCCTTGCTCACTCACTTTTTCTCGCAAAAGCCTCTTGGTCTCTCACTCACACTTTGCTCGCAAAAGCCCCTAGCACTCTCACACTTTGCTTGTAAAAGCCTCTCGTTTGCTCGCTCTCTCACACTTTGCTCACAAAAGCCCCTCGTTCTCTCACACTTTGCTCGCAAAAGCCTCTTGCTCACTGTCTCACTCTCTCTGCTCGCAAAAGCCTCTCGCTCTCTCACTCACTCTTTGCTCACAAAAGCCTCTCGCTCTCTCATTCACTCACACTTTGCTCGCAAAAGCCTCTCACTCAGCTTTGCTCTCAAAAGCCCCTTGCTCTCTCACATTTTGCTTGCAAAAGCCTCCCGCTCGCTGTCTCACTCACTCTGCTCGCAAAAGCCTCTCTCTCACTCACTCTTTGCTCGCAAAAGCCCCATTGCTCTCTCATTCACTCACACTTTGCTCGCAAAAGACTGTTGGTCTCTCACTCACACTTTGCTCGCAAAAGCCCCTCGCTCTCTCACACTCTTCTCGCAAAAGCCTCTTGCTCTGTCACTCACTCATTGCTCGCAAAAGCCTCTCGCTCTATCACTCACTCACTCACACTTTGCTTGGAAAAGCCTTTCACTCACAGTTTGTTCGCAAAAGCCTCTCGCTCTCTCAGTCACTCACACTTTGCTCGCAAAAGCCTCTCTCTCACTCACTCTTTGCTCGCAAAAGCGGCATTGCTCTCTCTCACACTCTGCTCGCAAAAGCCTCTCGCTCGCTCTCTCACTCACACTTTGATCGCGAAAGCCTGTTTGCTCTCTCACTCACACTTTGCTCGCAAAAGCCTCTTGCTCACTGTTTCACTCTCTCTGCTCGCAAAAGCCTCTCGCTCTCTCACTCACACTTTGCTCGCAAAAGCCTCTTGCTCACTGTTTCACTCTCTCTGCTCGCAAAAGCCTCTCGCTCTCTCACTCACACTTTGCTCGCAAAAGCCCCTCGCTCTCTCACACTTTGCTCGCAAAAGCCTCTTGCTCACTGTCTCACTCTCTCTGCTCGCAATAGCCTTTCGCTCTCTCACTCACTCTTTGCTCACAAAAGCCTCTCGCTCTCTCATTCACTCACACTTTGGTCACAAAAGCCTCTCGCTCTCTCACTCACACTTTGCTCGCAAAAGCCTCTTGCTCACTGTCTCACTCTCTCTGCTCGCAAAAGCCCCTTGCTCTCTCACTCACTTTTTCTCGCAAAAGCCTCTTGGTCTCTCGCTCACACTTTGCTCGCAAAAGCCCCTCGCTCTCTCACACTTTTCTCGCAAAAGCCTCTCGTTTGCTCGCTCTGTCACACTTTGCTCGCAAAAGCCTCTCGTTTGCTCTCTCACTCACACTTTTCTCGCAAAATCCTGTCGTTCGCTGTCTCACTCACGCTCTGCTCGCAAAAGCCCCTTGCTCACTCACTTTTTCTCGCAAAAGCCTCTTGGTCTCTCACTCACACTTTGCTCGCAAAAGCCCCTAGCACTCTCACACTTTGCTTGTAAAAGCCTCTCGTTTGCTCGCTCTCTCACACTTTGCTCACAAAAGCCCCTCGTTCTCTCACACTTTGCTCGCAAAAGCCTCTTGCTCACTGTCTCACTCTCTCTGCTCGCAAAAGCCTCTCGCTCTCTCACTCACTCTTTGCTCACAAAAGCCTCTCGCTCTCTCATTCACTCACACTTTGCTCGCAAAAGCCCCTCGCTCTCTCACACTTTGCTCGCAAAAGCCCCTCGCTCTCTCACACTCTTCTCGCAAAAGCCTCTTGCTCTATCACTCACTCACTCACACTTTGCTTGGAAAAGCCTCTCACTCACACCTTGCTTGGAAAAGCCTCTCACTCACACTTTGCTCACAAAAGCCTCTCGCTCTCTCACTCACTCACACTTTGCTTACAAAAGCCTCTCTCTCAATCACTCTTTGCTCGCAAAAGCCCCATTGCTCTCTCTGACCCTTTGCTCACAAAAGCCTCTCGCTCTCTCAATCACACTTTGCTCGCAAAAGCCTCTTGCTCACTGTCTCACTCTCTCTGCTCGGAAAAGCCTCTCGCTGTCACTCACTCTTTGCTCACAAAAGCCTCTCGCTCTCTCACTCACTCTTTGCTACAAAAGCCTCTCGCTCTCTCACTCACAGTTTGTTCGCAAAAGCCCCTTGCTCACTGTCTCACTCTCTCTGCTCGCAAAAGCCCCTTGCTCTCTCACTCACTTTTTCTCTCAAAAGCCTCTTGGTCTCTCATTCACTCACACTTTGCTCGCAAAAGCCTCTTGGTCTCTCACTCACACTTTGCTCGCAAAAGCCCCTCGCTCTCTCACACTCTTCTCGCAAAAGCCTCTTGCTCTATCACTCACTCACTCACACTTTGCTTGGAAAAGCCTCTCACTCACACCTTGCTTGGAAAAGCCTCTCACTCACACTTTGCTCACAAATGCCTCTCGCTCTCTCAGTCACTCACACTTTGCTCACAAAAGCCTCTCTCTCACTCACTCTTTGCTCGCAAAACCCCATTGCTCTCTCTCACCCTTTGCTCACAAAAGCCTCTCGCTCTCTCAATCACACTTTGCTCGCAAAAGCCTCTTGCTCACTGTCTCACTCTCTCTGCTCGCAAAAGCCTCTCGC